>SNQJ01S0028303.1:174817-187606 GCA_010110895.2 Picea sitchensis
GGGTTCCATGACGGATTGGACCCTGAGGGGGTCTAATGTGATACTGTGTTGGGAGATGATGAACCCAAGGAGGCATCCAATGGTGATGAAGAATACGCACTTGAGGGGATTCAAGCGGATATGGTACTGACGACACCTGTGAAAGACAATGCATAAGTCATTGAGGTGTTGAGTGTGTTTCTTAGATTGAGCGGTGATATCGTCCAAGTAGGCGAGAATGATTTGTGCCAAATCATGAAAAATGTATGTCATGGTGCATTGAAAAGTGGCTCCAACATTTTTGAGGCCAAAAGGCATGACACGATATGAAAAAGTATCCCAAGGGGTAGTGAATGAGGTTTTGTATTGATCGGATGGGTGAATCTGAATTTGGTTGTAGCCAGAGAAATCATCCATGAAGAATAAAGCCTCTTGGTCGGCACAATCATCGATAATTTGGTCGATGAAGGGAATTGGAAAATTGTCTATGGGACAAGCGTGATTGAGATCGTGAAAGTCCGTACAGATGCGGATAGTACCCTATTTTTGGTTAACGGGGACGGGGTTGGAGACCCATGACGTATATGCGATGGGGTATATGAACCCTGCAACACGTAATTTGTCAATATCGGTTTTGATGGCTGCCGCTTTGGATGGGTGTAACTGACTTTTCTTTTTTCTTACAAATGTTATATCAGGCCATGTGTATATACGATGTTTGACAATAGAGGAATCAAGGTCGGGCATCTCTATGTATGACTAGGCAAAAATGTTCCAGTATTCTTGGAAGAGAGCTTTGTAAGTGATGATTTCTTCATGAGAGCATGTGACACTGATGGTGATTTCCTCTATGATTCCAAGTTTGATGGAAATATCAATTTTGATGGTGCAGAAAATGTTGGCCATATTTCCTTGTTCAAAAGCATAGGGGGGAAGGGATAGGGTTATTAAACCAATCTATATGCCCTGAGGGGAGAAAATATTTGGTTTCGATTGCGTATATGGGGCCTTTTTTGGGAGGCACAAAGGCTTCTTGTGAAATAAAGAGTGATCTGTGATGGAGTAGATCCCATGGGAAATCGAGGGAAGTTAATTCCTCGAGGATGTCTTCGTCATAGTGGAACTGTCAAGAATATAATGGATCTAGGGGAATAACATTGGTGACTATCATCGTGTGGTTAAATTCTGGTGAGGAAGTAGGGGAAATGATGCAAGAGGGTTGCGAGGGTTCGCTCGACATAAACCAAATATTGAGATATTGTGGGTTGAAAATGGTAGTCGGGCATAAAATTTCCGTGGGAAAATGAATGGGAAAATTGGGGGAATTTGGGAGAAAATCCTCATCGAGGTTATCTATGAACTAGGGAGGAGTGGAAAGTGCCTCAGGCTCGGGGGAAAATATATAAACCATATCTGAAGAGGGAGTAGGGGAGACTATTGGCATCACCAGAGGTGGGGTGATGGTAGGATTGGGAATAAGGGCCAATTGACGATGTCGATATTCAATGATCGCAGGACACTGATATGTGAAGTGATCAAGGGATTCACATAAAGCACAAGGACACCACATATGTTCATTGACTATGGTCGTGACATAGTGGATGTCAGTGACATGTGTGTGAGATGATGCGGATGGTAGGGGTTCTTGCTAAACGCTATGGCTTACGGATGCTAGAGTCTACCGAAATTGAGGTAGGGTAGGGAAATGGTGGGTGTAATGGCCGTATTCTGAACAAATGGAACATGTGAATTTGGTTCGCAGGCCTTTGCCTCCTATAGGGGATGTAATGGTAGAATTAGGTGAACTGGATGAAATGAAGGGCGATGTCATCGCTCGAGGGAGTTGAATTAAATTGCGCAGCTCAGGGAGAGACGAGCATTTATTGGTGGGGTGTCCCTCTTTCTTGCATAGTTGGCAAGGAGGTTGAACTTGTGGTGGAATTGGGGCGACGAGCTATTTCTTCTTCCGTCTTTCCCCAACTTTACCAGTGGTGCTAGTGAGTGGGGGTGAGGGTGGTGTGGTGGGGGTAAGTATGGGAATATGAATCGGGATTCCTTCTATTTGGGGAGGGAGGGATGGTTGAGGGACTATCTTAGGTGGATGTAGATACCATATTGGAATTTCCAGCACCGTATTGGGACGAGTAAGTGTTGTGGCTACCTAGAAAGCATGTACGCCCGGTGGGGGGTAAAAGAGGGGGATTTGAGTAATGACTTGGGGGACTATCTCCCAAACCAAGATGTGGCCCTGGGGGAGTTTGTAATTAGGAACATGGGTAGATGGAGGGTTCTCAAGGGATTCCTGAGGAAGGATCTCTGTGACTAGTGGGACTTTAGATAGTAATGAAGCCTCTGTGGGAGGAAGGGTATCTCCAGTTTATGTTCCATTGGAGGATATGACACATAATTTTGTTGAGGGATGTATGAGTGGAGGTGCTTCATGGTATGTCCATAGCAAGGATGGGTCTTTGAAAATTATGGGACCCATTTCGATGAGTGGGTAAGCCATGGGATTAGTGTGAGTAAAGGGTAGGATATTATTGATGTTGGAGGAAGGGTTGGGCTCATAATGCGACACTTGGTCGATAGAGACGATCTTCCCATTGTGGGGGAACATCATTGTGAAAAACATGGAAGAGGCCACAACCTTCATCACATACATGTAGCTACACCCAAACAAAATGTTTTAATCGAGCGGAGCATCGATAACTTCAATGTCAATGAGCATAGTCTTGCCCCTGAGTTCAACGAGGACATTTTGAAAGAGCCCTTCCAAAGAGGATGGTCATCCGTCATAATCTCTCAGAGCAATGGAAAATGGTATGAGATTGGGTAGGCCAAGTTTCTTCCATACCATTTTGGACATGATGCACGTGGATGCACCTTCATCAATGATGCACCAATGAACTGTGATGTTCCATATTTTAACTGGTATTTGGAAAGCGACCAAATCGGGGAGACGAGGTTCTCCACTATCAAGATCAAAGGTGATGAGGTGAGTATCAGCAGGGCCAACTTCCCCCAGGGCGGAAAGTAACAACTTCCATTGAGTAGGACAGGTTTGAAGGACTTCTAAAAATGACATGGTAGCAAGGGATTGGGCCAACTCATCGACCAGACTGTAATTGTGTGCTGCCCTAGCCTGAGGGTTGTTGACATTCCTTCATAATGGGATGCGAGGAATATGAAGAGGTGGTTCAGTATTAGGGCCAGGAATCATCAAAGGTGATCCAGTTGTGACTAGGGCTACTTTCGAGGTAGTGGGAGCAGAGTTAGGGGGTGTGTTGTATTTACGACTGTGTGTTTGTACAAGGATTTCTTCCTCACTAGTGAGGAGGATAGTGTGATCTGTAGGAGTGCCTGGGTTTTCATACTATCTTATCTGTGGTGGGGACGGATGCGTATATTTTTGGGTGTTCATCACCCCTTGGTGTGGAATGGGTTTTTGCAGTATGGCATGGGGTGGTTGCTGTACATATTGTTGTGGGGCCTGTTCGAGGGCAGGTGGTGCTGGGGGACGTGGTCCATTTTCAGATTCTTTCATCCATTTAAAGTCAGCAATTCAAGGACAATGGTGACTATAATGGCCATACTCACCGCAAAGGTCACAGGGGAAGTTTGTCCGAAGATTGTTGTTGTTCTTCCCTTGGCGTTTGTTGTTATTTCCACCTTGGGGTTGTGGTTCCCATGATTCTAGTTTCCCCTGGCAGGTTGGTTCTGTTGGGGGTGGTTTTGGTTCCCTCCTGGTCCTGGATGATTATTGTTTCGGTTTTCTCCTTTCTTTTTGGCATTGTTCAACTAATGGGTCAGATTTGTCGTATTCAACTGTTCAAAATTCTGATATTGTTGAACAGGAGAGGGTTGAACAAAGTTAACCCCAACATGTGGGTGTCCTTGTGGTAGAGCCATGGGATGTGGAGGGCCAAGAAATGGAAATTATGGATTAGTTGGTGGCAATGGTCCGTAGGGTATATAGGAAGGCGCAACACTTTAACTAGTGCTTAGGGTATAAGCTGAGGTAGAGGGGAAAACAAAACTTGGTTGGGCCACTAGGTGTACTATGGGTGCCTGCGGTGGTCCAATGATGGGTGGAGGGAGGGCAATAGGGTATGAGTGTTGATAAGGGGGGGGAGGATAATAAGGAGGTCTTCCATATTCCAATGGATATTGAGGTGTTCCATACATAGGTGGTTGTTGGAGGTGCGAATTATGGTGTGTAGTGGTACCAATCAATCCATCTGCTAAGTGAGACATCCCAAGTTTGTCCTGGTTGAATGGCATGGGTCTCAAGGCATCAGGTAGTACTGTATATAATTATACTGAATATGAATAAATGATTTTGAACTATTGGGCCTTTCCAATGGATTCTTCTTCCGATTGGGGGAAGGTGGCAGCCACATCCTTGGCAAGGAGGGAAACAAGTGATTTGAGAAACCGATTGAGGAATTGTTTCTTGGTGGCTTCTGCTTTGCATAGACTACGTTGTTGACACCATTCATGAATGTGGTCAACGATGTGTGTAGAAGAGGTTTGTTTAAACTCTAAGAGTAGTTCGAGACCATTGTCATAATGGATTGTTAATTGAAAGAAGGTCAAAAATTATTTGGCCAAAGATTCAAAGGTCACATCAGACCCAGATTTTTCTTCTACATACCACTTGGTTGATGGGCCAGTGAGTGTGCATTGAAATAATCTCAAGCAGATGGAGTCATCCATGATGTTGTTTGAAGAGCACCATAAGTGGAAGGTCATGATATGGTTGGCTGGGTAGTCTCCCACTTTTCCTTCAAACTTGGGGATGTCTGAAGGGAGTTTGGTAGGCATTTTAGGCCATGTGGGGTCGTGCAATATAGGATCATTGGTGAGCTTAGTCATATCCAGTATGTTGAGGGAAGCCAAGTATGGCATATGGGGTGGAGGTGGAGGGTTAATTCCCGTCATGGTGGGAATGGTTTGTGTACCTGACCCTTGAGGAGGGTTAGTTCTAGCCATGGTGTGAGGATTTTGGGTACCTGACCCTTGAGGGGGGCTAGGTGGGGTTGTACTTCCTCCTGGGGAAGAAGTGTTCCCCCCGCTTCCTTGTAAAGGAAAGTGGGTGGATGGTTTCCCTTGGGAAGTGGACCCAAGTAAAGTGGAACCAAGAAAAGCAGATCCCAATACATTAGCACTCACAGGAGTTTGATAAGGTGGAGCCGATGAGTTGGAAAGACTATGAACTCCCCCTAGAATGGGAGGGAGATTTAGCAAGGGTCTGGAATGATGGGGATTATTTGGGTCCCCTATGATGTCTAACTAGCAAAGTGGATGTGTGAAAATGGTGATGAGAGAAATAAATGAACAAGAGTATTTGTTATGATTTTTTAGACTTTCACAATATATCTCACAATCACATGTAATCACAAGAGGATCATACATAAATCAATTGATAAAGAAGCATACAAGTGGATAGGTATATTTGGTCTGTGTGGGAGAACAAAGAAAACAAATTCTCATGTCCTAAAATACGTAACGTCCTTCCTCTCAAATATCACGGGACCTTCCAATAGCACTTGACAGTGGGGTCTAAAGCCACTGGAAGAGAAACTAGTGAAGGATGAAGTAATCAGTTATAATGAGGGGTAGAGTGTAACATCCCCAGCCTCACACTGGTCGGGCATGCCACTCCTCAGACTCTTTACTTAGCTCTAAAACTGTCTTTGTAACATTCCCATCCTACAAAGGCCAGACTACATGAGGGAACACTTTTGTTCTCTCACTGCAGAACATACTGTAACATACCCAGTATTCAACTAATCTATGCCATATAAATTTTCTCTTGGAACTGCATGCAATTATAACATATACATACAAAAATATTTCAGAATCCTTACATATAATGTAAACAAACAATTACGTTCTATAAATATATGATTTCATACTAAAATAACAGTAAAAAAAGACATGCATCATATACAAGGAAATATCCATGAACATAGAGACAATTATAATCACACATATGATAAACTGTAACATAAGCACGTAAATAACAAATGCAACATGAAAATTTATCACATGATTGGTACTTATATTGGAAATATTATCACCAACTACGTATAGACCGCCCACAAACCTCCCAACCTTAGACTACACTGTTCATCACTCTCAATAGTGAGTCACCCCTGAGCTGGGACTAAACTCCACCCGGGTAAAGGGATTCCTAACCAGGATAAAGTCTCATAGACAATAAGAAATACTCCATCTCAGGTGCTCACTCAACTAATAGCCTACAACCTCTCATTCCCCACATGCATGTCCCACCCAAGGAAGTGTGCCCCTTATCTACTCAATAGTCCCTCGGTTGCCCCACTTCCCTTCCAGGGCTTCAGCAACCGGCCGGAAAGGAAGTCTCAGAGCACTGTAGCTACAGTTTTTCACCTTTAGGAAATCAATTCCCAACAATTCTCTCGCTCAGAGAATTTCTCACGGGCCCGACAACCCACTTCTTCAATTTCCCATGGGCCTGAAAACCCGCTTCTTCAATCCCACTCCCAATCTATCCAGGTACAACAACATGAAATGGTTATGGAAACAATCTCAGATACCGTGAAATGAATTTCCCAAGGATAACTGACTGACTAAGTGAAAATGGTCATGAAATCATTGACTGGATGACTGAATGATGGAAGGAACCATGGGCGATATGATTGTAAGAATCATCATGAAAATGATGGTAAGGATGTTTGTCAGAATGATGGTGAAGGTGTCCAAAGATATAAGTCCCCACGATATGTATGAATGTCCCCAACTTGACACTTGTCATGTTGGAAGCTACTTTGGTCCACTTGTCCCCAACTTTAGAACTTAGGATAAAATAATTATCCATACTTTATGTTTTAAGAAATATTAATATAATATTCCTTTTTGGCTTAAGTTCTCTAGCTTATCCCTTTCCCTGACTGGTGAAGTTTAGTCCCCCATCTCTTTTATCATGGTCGGTTTGCGCGCAACGATGTATTTTATATTAATCATGAGACATATACAAAATAGGCGCACTGGCCTTTAACATCTAGGCGCACTTGCCTAATTCCAAAATATAAACATCCTAGCTTATAATAACTGGCTCACCATCTTATAATACATATCATATACACGAGGTTCGCTAACCCCCATATTGCCCTCACTTTATTTATTGTGCGCGGTATCCGGTTATGTGCACACTACATCATTTTACTGCGCAATACATGTGTGCACTATGCAATGAAAGGTGCATTACAAAAATGATGTCAAAACAACTCACCAGCTTAAGTACACTTATATTAAATTTACAATTGGGTTCGGTTGAGGGATATTACAATCCCCTCCCCTTATTTATGCACTATTCTCAGTGCATCATATACCCATATACAACAAAGTTTTCAAAAATCCTCAAAAAGATGTGGGTATTTTGTCCGCATTGCATCCTCATGCTCCCAAGTAGCGTCCTCAGGACTGTACCAGGTCCATTGGACCTTTACAAGACCTATGGCTTGATTACGGAGCTACTTGATTTTTCAGTCCAAAATGTGCACTGGATGCACTTGAAAAGCGCCTTCTTGCTCCACCTGAATCACATTCCAATCAATAACATGATTAGCATCAGGTATATATTTCTTTAGAAATGATACATGGAATACATTATGAACAGACATAGATGCAGGCAATGCAATCATATAAGAAACTGGGCCAATCCTCTCTAGGATTGCAAATGGCCCACAAAATCTGGCTTCCAACTTGGTGCAGCTTCCCAACTTCAGTGAACTCCTGTTAGCTTTCACCTTCAGGAAAACATGATCACCCACTTTGAACTCTCTATCTTATCAGCATAACATTTCTGCCTGTCTTGGAAACTTTTAAATTCTACTTAATTTTTATCATTTGGTCCTCCATATCCTTAAGCAAATCTGGCCCAACTACAGTCCTATCGGTTGGATTATCCCAACTTGTTGAAGTATTGAACTTTTTGTGGTAAAGTGCTTCAAATGGGCTGATCTTCAACGATGCATGATACCCATTGTTGTAAGAGAATTCTACCAAGTGCAGGTAGTCTTCTCATTTTGATGGTTTGTCCATCACATACATTCTCAGTATGTCTTCTGTCACTTTTCTCACCCTCTCTATCTGTCCATCAGACTCAGGATGATAAGATGTACTAAAGTTTAGATTCATTATGAATCCTTTGAACAATCCTTTCCAGAAATTCAAGGTGAATTTTGGGTCTCTGTCAGACACAATTGTTTTAGGAATTCCATGCGATCGTGCCACTTCCTTCATGAAAATATCAACAACATCTGCTGCCTTGTGAGTAGTTTTCAGTGGAATAAAATGGCCATATTTTGTAAGATTGTCCACCACTACCATGATCGAATCATGCAGCTTGCCTATTCTGGGAAATCCTGTAATAAAATCCATTTTCACCACTTCCCACTTCCATTCAAGAACGGACAAGGTTTGCAACAACCCTGTTGGGTCCCTATGCTTAACTTTAACTTTATGGCATTCCATACATGTAGCAATGTATTCAGTGATCTCTCTCTTCATACGTGGCCAAAAGTAATGGCTCTTGATTGCTGCCATGGTTTTTTGATATCCAGCGTGCCCTGCATAAGGGACATTGTGCATTTCATGCAAAATCATATGTTTCAAGTGGTAGACATTTGGAACAAAAATTATGTTCTTGTGCAATAGTATTCCATCTATTCCCAAATTATAATTATCCACCTTTTGTGGTATCTTACCCTGTTATAGCTTTGCTACCAATTCTCTGTATTGCAAATCTACATTTGCAGCCTCCATAATTTTTCTTTTAATATCAGTCGAATACATGCTAATGGTTGTAGAATGTAGTTCATGCACCCTCCTGCTAAGTGCATCAGCCACTTTATTCTATTTCCCCTTGATATGATTTATATCAAAGTCATATTCGCTTAGAAATTATAACCATCTTCTTTGCCTAGAATTTAGATTTGGATGATCAAATAAATATCTCAGACCATTGTGGTTTGTTCTTAGCTCAAACCTCTTCCCCATGAGGTAGTGTCTCCATTTCCTTAAGGCATGCACTATGGTTTCCAAGTCCAAATCATGAGTGGCATAATTTATTTCATGCTCCTTCAATTTCCTTGATTCATAACATATGACAAACCCATTTTGACTGAGGACTCCACCAAGTCCTTCATTACATGCATCTATGCATACAATGAAATCTTCGTTTGGGTCTGCAATCCTTAGTATTGGAGAACTTGTCAATAATTGTTTCAAGTGTTGGAAAATCTTTTCGCAATCCAGTGTCCACTGAAACTTCACACCCTTTCTTTGCAAGGAAGTGATTGGGTGTGAAATCTTTGAGAATCCTTCAATAAATATTCTAGAGTATCCTACAAGACCCATGAACGATCTTACCTCTCTCACATTCTTTGGTGTTGACCATTCACTAATGGATTATATCTTTTCAGGATCCACTGTTATCCCATCCTTTGAAATGATATGCCCCAAATAATGAATTTGTTTCTTATAAAATGAGCACTTGCTCAATTTGGAATACAAATGATGCTCCCTTAATACTTGCAACACCATCCTCAAATGATGTTCATTCTCCTCCTTTGACTTAGAATATATAAGAATTTCATCCAAAAAGACAATGACAAACATGTCCAGATATTCTCGGAAAACACCATTCATTAACCACATGAAAATAGTTGGTGGATTTGACAACCCAAATGGCACCACTGTGAACTCATAATGACCATATCTTATTCTGAAGGCGGTATTTCTAATATCTTCTTCTTTAATCCTTACCTGATGGTATCCTGATATGAGATCTATCTTTGAAAATATCTTTGCATCCTTCAATTTATCAAAGAGATCATCAATCCTTGGTAGAGGATACTTGTTCTTAACAATCACTTTATTCAATTGTCTGAAGTCAATGCAAAATTTGAATGTTCCATATTTATTTTTCACAAACAAGACTGGGGAACCCCAACGTGACACACTTGGGCGTATATACCCCTTCTTTAGAAGTTCTTCAAGATGCATTTGCAACTCCTTCAATTTTGGTGTACTCATTCTGCAAGGAGTCTTTGACACTGGAGCTGCTCCAGGGATTACATTTATAGAAAAATCAATGTCTCTCTTTGGGGGTAGTCCTGGTACTTCTTTGAACACATCTTCAAATTATTTCAGGACTGCATAATCTTCCAAATTTGGTTCCTTATCTTTAGGTGTCTCTTCCATATGAGCTACAAATATTTGACATCCTTTTTTGTAACATTTCTTCAGCTGCAATGCTGAAATTTCTCTAATGGTTACTGTTCTAGGAATTCCCTGCACTTTCCTTAGTTTCCCTTCCTCATCCAAGAAATTAAATGCTTTGTTGGGGAATTCCAGGAGAGCATGATGTTGGTCCAACCAATCCATCCCAATTAGACAGTCATAGGAACCTAAAGGCAAGATGTTCAAATCTTCCTTGGTGTTTAGTCCATTCATGTCCATGAGGCATGACTTAACCATCTCATTAACTTTTCTTCTGGCTCCTGAATCAATTAGAATAGAAATGGTTTGGTTGTTGATCATACGTTCCAATTCAATCATGTGGGATTGATACTCTACTTTCTTGTTGTCTAGGGATGCATAGATCCTTGGCACATATCTACCCATTTCCTCCACTTTTTCATCTTGCGATACATTGTGAACAACCCTTCCTTTTTCACTTCTATGAGGACAATCTCCGAACCTATGATCTCCTTTACAACCCCAACATTGAATAGGTGGATGTATTGGCCCTTGAATCCCTATGTCAATTGTTCTGGGTTATTTAGGGGTTTGTTTTCCCTGTGGATTATTTCTGAAGAATGATGGCTTAGCTCCCTTCTTCCTCTGATCCATCTTGAACTTATTTTTGTCTTCCCAAGCATTTTGGAAAGTTGGGCTTTCTTTCTGCTGATCATATAGGCATTTAGATCAACTTATGGTCTCTTCCAATGTCTTGGGTTCATCATACTGTGTTTTTCCACTGATGAATGATGGAAATCCACTCAAATACCTTTGAATTTTGACTTTCTTATCCTTAATCAATGAGACATACTTCAATAGTTCTAGAAACCTTCTCTCATATTCATCTATGGTCATACTTCCAATCTTGAATTCAAAGAAATATTTCATTTTCTTGTCGTAGTATCTCTTAGTCAAGCATTTCTTCTCAAAATACTTCTTGAATTCCCTCCAAGTAACACTTTTCTCTTTAATGTGTTGCACCTACACATGTTGATCCCACCACATGGAGGCCTTTCCCTTGAGTTGATAGATAGAAATTCTACCCTCTGCATGAGAAGAATAATTATGCAATTGAAAATACTTTCTCATGCCCATCAACCATGTTTCTGCATATTCATCGTTCTTGTGCTCACCATCAAATGTAGGAGGTTTGATTTTGTTCATTTCTCATTGTAGCTCATCCACCCCAAACCTCTTATTCCTTCTGACAGGGGATGGACTTGAGTTGTTTCCTATTCTCTTATTGGAATTCCTTGGGGAATGATGGTGGTGTCTGCTAACACTTCTTACTTTTCTTTTCTCATCCCAAGGCTTGTGACTTCTAGATTTTCTTGAGCCACTCTCCTTAACCAATTTCTTTTTTATTTTGTTCAAGCCCTCCAATAACTTCATTTTGAAGTCATACTACTTCTCCTTGGCTCTCATAAGCCTTTCATTATTATCCTTATGGCTTTGGACATCCTTCTGCAAATTTTTAATGGTCTCTTCCATATTCATGTTTTCATTCCTTTCTTCTCCATGTCCATTGGAGTTTGTTCCTTAAATGCCCAAATGGACATCCATCCCTCTACTCTCATCTGGATGACTGTAATTCCCTTATGCCTCTTCCATTCCTATGGACTCTACACTGATCTGATCGGATCTAGTTGTTGTTAATTCTGCAAAATGTCCAACCATCGAAACTTATCAGGCTAACAATTCAACAATTCATGAAAAATATGAACCATTTTGGTTCCATATATACATCAAAATTATCTCTCCTGATTTCCTGGTGTTATCACCATGACAATTCTAGATAAGACCCAATTATTGAGAACATAGATGCACGACGCCTTCAGAGATACATCTGGGCAAAAGGAGGTTTGTCGAAACCGCTTTCTCCAAGATGCAGTATCACGTGTTTCAAAATTTCAAATCCACCACTCATGGAACGGGCGACGGCTAGTCAGATCACCCTGTTTCACTCGTTCAGTACTTCACAGCTATATGACGTTAGTTGAATGCCATCATATAATGAACTCAAAAGCTAATCATTTGAAATGGATTAGTTGAGCATGACAACCCAATGCACTTTTACGCAGTCTGTCTATGCTTCATAATTGGGATTCTCTAACTACCAATCCTCAAGTATGGAGACATCAGTTTATCCATAAATGGAGTAATCTCCCAATTGATCGAATTTATTCTCTCTGTAAAATCATTTCGGTATCCACAAACTGAGGTACATGGACAAGGCTAAATCCAGTGAGATTGGTTATTCGGGTAACATGATAGACTTTCCTGCGAATAAGGAGGAAAGGGTACTTGATCACATTCTAGCGACTAAATTCCACATAGAGCTGGTTATAGACTTGTAGTTGGAAGTCAGGCTGAATCCCACTGCAAGATACCAGATATATAAAATATGCAGAACAGGAACGAAATGCTAGAAATAACAGAATAACAGTAAAATATCCAGCATAATCTTCACAATACACAGAAATGATATACGAAATAGCAACAGAAATAGCACTTGAACAG
>SNQJ01S0028304.1:0-11347 GCA_010110895.2 Picea sitchensis
TGGGAAATAAGTTTTGTAAGAAGCTATATAAAAATTTGCAAGATGTTCAACCAATTTTTCTTCACCTTTGGCAGACAATTCTTGAAGAAAATGTTCTACAACAAGGAGACTAGTGTGAATATTTATATGATCTTCCTCCTGCTATGAGTGAAAGGATTCAAGGGATGAGGAGTTGTGATTTCTTTCTAAAATTTTAGGTGATTCTTGAACCAAATTTGAGCCTATTACTTCTCCTACAATAACCTCTTCCTCTTGATAATAAATAATTGAATTTTCTTGGGTACCTGATTTTGAAGTTTGACCTTGAAAAGATTTCCCTTTTCTGAGAATTAGTTCTGGGTTGGGCACTGGTGTGATAGGTGATTCTTGTGGATTCTCTCTGGTACTGATCCTCTTTGGAGCCAGGATGAACTTGTGGAGTAGCTAGATAGATGATTACAACCAATGTAATTTCTAATCTTTGTCTATCATCAAAGATCAACTTTGTGTCGTCTCCCAGGAAAGCTGAGCTTCAGTCTCCTCTCCCCGAAAATGACACCAATTTGTTATCATTCCAAGAAACTCTTTGAGGTTGTAGGTCAAAGATGCTTGGTAACTTGAAGAAAACTTGTTTTTGTGTTTATGTATGTGTGGATCAATGGGATATCTCAATTACAGTATGGAATTCAGATAGTAAAAATGAAAATCAAATAAACCAGTGCTCTCAAGGATTAATGATCAGATGATAGTTTTTAGTGGGTGAGAAAACAATGTTTATAAACCAAATACAAAGTGTAGGGTTTAATAAACAATGATAAGAAACTTAATATCAAGTTATGAGCTAACCAATCAGATACCAATCATTCTGTAGCTAAAACTACTTAATAAAAAATACAAAAGGAAAATGAGAATCTGACATCAATAGAGAGAGAAAACTGTGATTTGTATTATCATAGTAAAAGTCTGTTTACAACATAATACAGTTTTCTATCCAGAATCGAACCCCCTTCTATTAAAATGATAGGCCTTTATAACCTTTTACAACAAGTCTCAGATACTGAAAATCTGGATCTGGATTTCTAATTATAGAAAAATAGAGTAACAACTGAGTACAATAAGCTAAACTAAATCCGGTTACTTATGGATCGAACTGTCTTCAAAGCTTGTCTTCAACATATGGTCTTCATCCTTGCTATGTTTTTGATGTGTCATGGAGGAAAGGACACATGTCTTTAGTAGTCGAAACACTTTCAACAACTGTGAACGAAACTATAGTTGACCAATTAAACATTCTCTTCCAAAACCTCCACGAATCTTTGAAATGAATATTTTATGATTTGGTGATTCATCTTTTAGATGTCCTCTTATCCTTTAAATCACCCAAAAACCGCTCTGTTCGAGCTTAGATCTTCAAAATTCTTATTCTGCGGTTTCACCAGCTATTTCGCCTTAGGTTTTTCTAGTGAGATGATGAAAGCTCTGCTTTTCAACAACTAATTGATTATAATTATGCCTTTTATGCTGGTGAAAGCTCTATTTATTTCAAAAAGGAACACTTTCATATTCAAAATTGTTGTTTCATCAAAAATCATTCCTTATTTGATTGATCTCCTTGCAAATTAACAACAACCTGTGCCAACACCTGTAAATCTGGATGTGTGGTAATTTTTCCCTTTAATTTTTTGATTTTCCTCTTCAAGCGCTTAGCCAACCACCATAAACTATTATAATCCTTTGTGATCTTTTTCTTTTTCTTCTTCTATTTTACACTTTCTCGTGCCAGCTTCTCAAATGCTGCATTGGTCTTTGCAAAATTTTCTGACAAAGATTTGTATCTTGCCTTTATCACCCTTTCTAGAACCTGTTTTTGTGCTATTACCTCTTTCAATTCCTTAATCTTCTATGTTTTCTTTGATTTCTTATTTCTTGAGGTTTCACCTTCATATTTGGAAGTAAAGACTTCAAATTCCTGTACAGGTTCCATGGAGTATTCTAGACTTTGGATGGATGGACTTTCATCTTCCTTTTCTGGTTCTGTGTCTGAATATGTGTATGGTAGATTTAGAGCATTTGTCTTTTTAACTGTGGATTTCTCTGAGTTTGTTTCAAATCTAATTTATTTTTATCTTTCTTGGGCTTTATTCTTGAATTTTTGTCTTCTGGTGGATTTGGGATAGCTCTTCTTCTCCTTGAGCTACTCTGAGGAGTTGATTGTTTCTTGTCTGCTTTCTTCTTTTCATTTATAGGTTGAGTTTGGGTCTCAAAACCCTCCTAGAAAAGAAAATGCTGCCAAGTTCTTTGTCTCTGTCTCAATTCTTCTAAAATGATCATTTTAATCAGGCCATAATGACAAAGGGAATTTTTGATACTGAACAGTTCGGCTCTGATCTTATTACACACCTTGGTTAGGATTTTATGCAGAAAGAAAGGAAAAGTTAGAAGGACCTTCCCTGTGAAGTGATCTAAGAGTCTAAAATGATATAACATTAACTTGTCATACCTGCCCTCTAAGGTTAAGTATAACTAAATGCCTTTGAACAAATCCTACCATTCATCTTCAAGGTAAGACACAGGGATAATTTTCTTCCAGGTTATACTTTGGAATTTTGTCTTGAGGTATGATCTAAAATCCAAGTTCTTGGTCACTATTGTTTTAAACCAATTTATGCCTATTCTGGGTAAACCAGTTGCTGAAGTGATGGCAGCTTCATGAACTATTAGTTCCAGTGAGCCCACTGTAGCCTTCCTTCTATCGTAAGATTTTGAAAACACCTCTGCAATTGCGTGGTGACAGCCTTCCTGCAACCTTTCCACATATGTCATACAACCTGCATCTGAGAAACACTTCTGCACCTTTGGATAAGATTGTAAGAAGGATATATTGTCTAATTCTTTCCTCAGATGTCGTCCTCCTTGCTTCCTTTCCATCTGCAACTTAATCACCAACTAATTTTTCACATGGTTAAAATAGAAAAATTCTTAGAAAGGAAAGGTTAGCACTGGTGAAAACAACCTGTGTTATTGATGAAATATGAAACCCCATAATAGAACTTTTCGAACGCCGTGAGTTTAAAATGGGAAATGGTGATTTGATTTGATGTTGTTAACCAACTGGTACTTTTACCCTCTGGTTGCAATGATGATTAATCATGCGTCACGTCTTTAAACCCTTCTTTGTCTGCCCCATGAAATTTGTGAGCACAATCTATCATGATGTACTGCTAAACGTGAGAAGAAGGTGTCATCACACATTTGAGTCCATTAACTATCCATGATGATTGCATGACGTGTTTCCAGTGTATCCTTTTTGGGTTTCTGGAGTCATTGGAGGAAAACTCTTGTTAACGCTTTCACCGGCTTGCTTGTTGCCGAGAGTACACTTTAGCCATTGAAACCTGAGACTTTCACCAACTAACTTCAACTTTGAAACAGATGTTAGTTGGTGAAAAGCTTTTTTCTCAATTTTTTGAAAAGACCTTTTGATGATCGATTTATTTCTATGATAACATATTAGAACCTATATTTTGACACTTCTAAACTTTAAAAATTATATAGGACCCTGATTTATGATCATACTATCACCTACAAAAAAGGAACAAAATCATTGACTCATTTTGAGAGATAACACCTTGATTCCTTTATCATAACTATATTTGGCATCCTTGAATCAATAGTTTTTGAGAATGATAAATACTTTTCTTCTTTGAAATTAACTGAATATGCGCTTGATAAGAATATCAAAATTAATATTCAGCAAATCATTATCCTCAAGTAAATGGGCTATTAGATTCTACTAACAAAAATCTGATCAAAATCCTAAGAAGAACTGCAATAAAACATCAAAGGAATTCGAATCTAGTCCTCCCAAATTATTTATGTGCCGATAGAGTAACAATCAAAACTTCTCTACATAATTCTCCTTTCTGTCTGGTATACGAACAAAAATCCACCCTACCCACTCACACATTCCTTCCTTACCTACAATTAGCTGTATCTGTACAATATGTAGAGTGTCAAGTTGTTAGCACATAGAATTGTAGGGGTAAAAAAAGAACCACTTTGGGTTTTGTTTTTGAGTCACACCTTTGATCCTTACATCATTACCATGAAATGTCACTTCTCAGTTGTATAAAAGGTTCTATTTTTCATCATCCATTTGTTTAAATGTCAAGTTAAAGACATTAGTATGTGTTGCCAACTCACTAGGAGAGTTCACAGCGTACTCAAGTCCTCCATTCATTCATTACCATCATTACCTTTTTGTTATGATAAGGGATTTCATTGTTTTTAAAGCCTATTTTTAACAAATTTTCATGGATCACATCTTTGGACATCGTAACAGTCTCCTTGAAGCATGCAAATCTTGTTTGAATCAGGCGCTGCGAATCGATGATAGTCGCTCCGAACTAATTTCCTGTACAAGAGACTTTTGAATATTTGATAAAAAAAATTGAACGACGATGTGGGTTTTTCTGAAATTGTTTGTGGAGGAGCATGATATTGGAACTGAGCTACTGCTAAAAATTCCTCCCAACCCAATTTGGAATTTGAAAGATAAAATTAAAACACCATTGCACTGCGAACTGTCGCTGTGAACTGGCTGAAGAAGAGGAAGGTTTAGAGGTTGGACAAATTGCAAAAATCCCTGTGCAAATTCAAATACATTAGCATCAAGCCTAGGTCCACCAGGTGCTCCATGAGGGTTTTCATCCTATTTGAGGGTCAAGAAAGGGGTTTTGGTTGGATTTTCTCTAGGCATTGCGAACTCTGTGCTGAAAATCCATCGTTGTGAACCCTCTGTTCCAACACTTTTTAAAAACCCGTCTTCTAAATCTTTCTAAAGCTGCAAGCTTAACAAGTTATTACACTCTTATCCAATCTGTAGTGTGAAATTGATCATCTATGGGAGCCAAATTGAAATTTTCAAGTGTAGTGATTCTGTGAACAAATTTTGATGCTAATAAAAAACCTATTTTGCAGAGACCTGAATTTGTGTCCCTTCATTATGATTATCAATAGTATTTCCTTAGCCTTTTTATTTTAACAATGCCTTGTATTATTCCTAGATGTGCAATGAGTTGAGATGTACAAAATTTCTACATAGGATTAGCCTATTGGAAAAGTCTTGTCATCAAAACCCTAATCCTCTGTATCTCATATTTCAAATCTAACTGTCATTTAATATTGCAGGTTTTGAGGATCATAACTACCATTGATGGATGGAATCATGAAAAACAAAGGATCTTTTGTAGCTTTCCAATTTTATCATTGTTTATTGTCAAAGCAATCTTTATCTGTTTGCATAAAGGATCTTTGTACAATGGATGTTCTTCATTTTTCCATATTCACCATGCTTCTATTGATCATTTATATCCATTTTGTCTGATATACAGTTTTATTGCCTTTGATCTATATGATTTTGTGAATCCTTGCCCAATGGAATGCCTCTGCAGACAATTTGTTTCCCTCTCCCTTCCTTTCCCAGTCTTGTTGATCCACCTGCTCAACCAATTTAATCCATTTATATTCTGATGGGTACTGGGATTTCACTTACAATAGTCTAAGTGTGACTCTCAGTGCTAACATATTTGGCACCGTTGTCGGGGATGACATGAAGACACTTTCCCTGGGTGAACTATGATGATTAGATCTAACTTTGGATGGTGACCTGAAGCTAGACACTTTTATACTACTTATATTTTACCATGGCGACTGCACTGTTCATATATCTATTGGAGATTCCATTTTTTTGAAATGGACAAGATCCTATCTCAGAGGTATGCTTTTTGTGATTTTTCAAATATAGTCGGTTTTCCAAATCCAGTGCCTAGTAGAGATGAATGGGAAGGTTTCCTTCGTAGGTTTGGAAATTTGGGAAATTCCAACTAAGTTTTTACTAGATTTTCACGAGTGCATACTTAAGCTGAAAGTTATACATGAAGATGTCCTCATCAAATTTTTTACATACTATTTAGATGGAGCATCTCGTTATTGGTGTATATCACTTTCGGTTGCTTGTATTACTTTACTAACACATTTTCATGTTGTATTTTGTTTGTTTTGCAAAGAGAAATTTGCAGACGATTTCCTTTATCAAGAATGTTGTTATGAATTCGATTTGTTGAGTAAAGGATCAAATAGTCATAAAGAGTATGATGCAGTAGAAGAAACTTTTCATTATGATCAAGAGGTTGATGATCTTCAAAGTGATAGCCAGAATGTAGATACTTTTGACATTGTATAAATTGTATCTACTGTTTTAAGTTGTCATGAAAACCAAATTGTTTCCTTTGAGTATTCGAATGATAATGAGCATATCGATATATCAACATGTGACATTTTTGAATCTGAGACATGGGAATATAATGAAGGAGATAAGGAAGAATTGCAACAACAATTGGAATTCTCTTTATCACCTATTGATGAGCAGAAAACTCCAAGGATCAACGAGGAAATGCCTATCATTTCTATACCCTCACTTGCAACAAACATAAAACAACATATGAGTAGCTGTGAAATATATGAGGACCATCATTTTATTGATGAATCAACCTTCACAGAGGAGCAATGTGGTTTTCTTAACCCATTAGAAATGTCTCTTCATAAGTTTCATGATCCTGTGGATTTTTACATAGAGCTGTATTTTTCAAAGGTTTCTAATGATTCAGTTGTTTGTATGATTTCAGATCATAGTTGTAAGTATCCATTTGTTACTAACCTCTTGCTGCAAGCTTCATATCACTTGAAAATTATTTTGAACAGTTGCATGGAAGGAGTTATTTTCATCAATTTGATATTCACCTAGCTGCATTGGGAGTATGAATTCAATTAATCGAAGAAGCTCAGCTGGATAGATTAGTGTAGGAATGTATATAAATAAGATTGCTATGCAAGCATTTGGTTTGTAGCGAGTGTTTTTTAGTTTTCAATAAATGATCATAGGTTCTCTCAAGGGATAGACAAAGTAAATATTGCAGAGATGGGATGGATAAGGCATTGGAACTGCATGTTCTTGGCAACTCATAGGGAGCATGCCATCCCCTATGGAGCCAGATGTTAGCACATAGAATTGTTGGGGTAAAAAAAGAACCACTTTGGGTTTTGTTTTTGAGTCACACCTTTGATCCTTACATCATTACATGACATGTCACCTCTTAGTTATAAAAAAGGTTCTATTTTTTGTCATCCATCTATTTAAATGTCAAGTTAAAGACAATAGTATGTGCTACCAACTCACTAGGAGAGTTAGCATCATACTCAAGTGCTCCATTCATTCATTACCATCATTATCTTTTTGTCATGATAATGGATTTCATTGTTTTTAGGGCCTATTTTTAACAAATTTTCATGGATCGGGTCTTTGGATATCCTAATAGTCTCCTCAAAGAATTAAAATCTTGTTTGAATCAAGCACTGCGAGTTGGTGATAGGTGTTGCGAACTTCGCTGCGAACACATTTCCTATAGTAGAGTATTCTAAATATTTGATCATAAATTTTGAATGATGACGTGGGTTTTTATGAATTTTTTTGTGGAGGAGCATGATATTGGCATTGACCTCTTGACAAAAATTCAGCCCGACCCAGGTTGGTATTCGAAAGATAAAATTAAAACACCAATGCATTGCGAGTTGGCACTGGGAACTAGCTGAAGAAGAGGAAGGTTTAGAGGTTAGACAACTTACAAACATCCCTTTCCAATTCAAAGACATAAACATCAAGCCTAGGTCCACCAGGTTCTCCATGATATTTTTCATTTTGTTTGAGGGTCGAGAAAGGGGTTTTGTCTTTCTTTCCTATTGGCGCTACAAACTCTGTGTTGCAAATCCAGGGCTATGAACCCTCTGTTCTAACACTTTTTAAAAACCCATCTTTTGAATCTTTCTAAAGATGAAATATTAACACGTTATTACACTCCTATCCAGTATGTAGTGTGAAATTGATCATCTGTGGGAGCTGACTTGAAATTTGCAAGTGTAGTGATGCTATGAACAAATTCTGATGCTGATAGAAAACCCATTTTGCAGAGACCTGCCTTTGTCTCCCTTCATTATAATTATCAATTGAATTTCCTTAGCCTTTCTATTTTAAGAATGCCTTGTCTTATTTCTAGATGTGTAGTGAGTTGAGATGTACATAAGTTCTACACAAGATTAGCCTATTGGAAAAGTCTTGTCATCAAAACCCCAATCCTCTGTATCTCCTATTTCACATCTAACAATCATTTAATATTACAGGTTTTGAGGATCATAACCGCCATTGATGGATGGATTCATGAACAACAGAGGATCTATTGTAGCTTGCCCATTTTATCATTTTTTATTGTCAAAGAAATATTTATCTGTTTGCAAAAAGGATCTGTGTACAATGGATGTTCTCCATTTTTTTATATTCATGATGCTTCTACTCATCATTATATATCCATTTTTTCTGATATATAGTTTGATTGCCTTTGATCTGTAGGATTTTGTGACTCCTTTCACAATGGAATGCCTCTGTATACAATTTGTTTCCCTCTCCCTTCCTTTCCCAGTCTTGCTGATCCACCTACTCAACCAATTTAATCCATTTATATTATGATGGGTATTGGGCTTGCACTTATATCAGTCTAAGTGTGACTCTCAGTGCTAACATTTTTGGCATCATTGTCAGGGATGATATGAAGACACCTTCCCTGGGTGAACTATGATGAGTGTATCTATCTTTGGATGGTGAACTGAAGCTAGACACTTTTAGACTGCTTATATTTCACCATGGAGACTCCATTGTTCATATATATATTGGAGACTCCATTGTTTTGAAATTGACAAAATCCTAAATCAGAGGTATGATTTCTATGATTTTTCAAAGATAGTCGGTTTTCCAAATCCAGTGCCTAGTAGAGATGAATGGGAAGGTTTCATTCCTAGTTTTAGAGGGGAAAATTGGGAAATGCCAGTTGAGTTTTTACTAGATTTTCATGAGTGCATACTTAAGCTGAAAATTGTACATGAAGATGTACTCATCAAATTGTTTACATACTCTTTAGATGGAGTAGCTTGTGATTGGTGTAGATCACTCCTGGTTGCTTGGATTACTTCACTAAGACATTTTCAAGCCGCATTTCGTTTGTTTTGCAAAGAGAAATTTGCAGTTGATTTCCTTTATCAAGAATGTTGTTATGAATTTGATTTGTTGAGTAAAGGATCAAATAGTCATAAAGAGTATGTTTCTATCGAAGACACTTTTGATTATGATCAAGAGGTTAATGATCTCCAAAGTGATAGCCATAATGTAGATACTTTTGACATTGTATAAAATGTATCTACTGTTTTAAGTTGTCATTAAAATCAAATAGTTTCCTTTGAGTATTCGAATGATAATGAGAATATCGATATATCAACATGTGACAGTTTTGAATCAGATACATGGGAATACAATGAAGGAGTTAAGGAATAATTGCAACAATAGTTGGAATTCTCTTTATCGCCTATTGATGAGCAAAAAAATCCAAGGATCAACAAGGAAATGTCTATCATTTCCATACCTACACTTGAAACAAACATCAAACAACATATGAATAGCTGTAAAGTATACGAGGACCATCATTTTATTGATGAATCAACCTTCACAGAAGATAAATATGGTTGTCTTAACCCATTATAAATGTCTGTTCATAAGTTTCATGATCCTGTGGATTTTTACATAGAGTTATATTTTTGAAAGGTATCTAATGATCCAGTTGTTGGTATGATTTCAGATCATAGTTGTAAGTATCCATTGCTTACTAACCTCTTGATGCAAGCTTCATATCACTTGAAAATTATTTTGAACAGTTGCATAGAAGGAGTTATTTTCATCAATTTGATACTCACCTAGTTGCATTGGAAGTATGACTTCAATTAAGCAAAGAAGCTCATCTAGATAGATTAGTGTAGGAATGTATATAAATAATATTTCTATGCAAGCATTTGCATTTGGTTTGTAGTGACTGTTTTTCAGTTTTCAATAAATGATCATAGGTTCTCTCAAGACATAGAAATAGTACATATTTCAAAGATGGGATGGATAAGGCATTGGAACTCCATGTTCTTGGTAGCACACAGGGAGCATACCATCCCCTTTGGAGCTATATGTTAGAACATATAATTGTAGGGGTAGAAAACGAACCACTTTGGGTTTTGTTTTTGAGTCACACCTTTGATCCTTACATCATTACTGTAACATGTCACCTCTCAGTTGTACAAAAGGTTCTCTTTGTCATCATCCATCTGTTTAAATGTCAAGTTAAAGACAATAGTATGTGCTTCCAACTCACTAGGAGAGTTCACATTGTACTCAAGTGCTCCATTCATTCATTACCATCATTACCTTTTTGTCATGCTAAGGGATTTCATTATTTTTAGAGCCTATTTTTAACAAATTTTCATGGATCAGGTCTTTGGACATCCTAACAATCTCCTCAAAGCATGTAAATATTTTTTGAATATAGCACTGCGAACTGGTGACAGGTCCTGTGAACTTCGCTACGAACTTATTTCCTGTAGGAGAGTCTTATAAATATTTGATCATAACTTTTGAATGATGATGTGGATTTTTTTGAAATTTTTTGTGGAGGAGCATGATATTGGCATTCACCTTCTACAAAAAATTCATCCCAACGCATTTTGGATTTTGAAAGATACAATTAAAACAACAGTGCACTACGAACTGAATGTAGAAGAGGAAGGTTTAGAGGTTGGACAACTTGCAAACATCCCTCTGCAAATTCAAATACATCAGCATCAAGCCTAGGTCCACTAGGTGCTCCATGAGAGTTTTCATCCTGTTTGAGGGTCGAGAAAGGGGTTTTGATTGGATTTCCTCTTAGCGCTGCGAACTCTGTGATGCAAATCCAACATTGCGAACCCTCTGTTCCAACACTTTTTAAAAAATTGCCTTCTGTATCTTTCTAAAGATGCAATATTAACAAGTCATTACACTCCTATACATTTTTTTAGTGTGCAATTGATCATATGTGGGAGACGAATTGAAATTTGCAAGTGTAGTGATGCTGTGACAAATTATGATGGTGATAAAAAACCTATTTTGCAGAGACCTACTTTTTCCCCTTTCATTATAATTCTCGGTAGTATTTCCTTAGAATTTATATTTTAAGAATGCCTTGTATTATTCCTGGATGTGTAATGAGTTGAGATGTACAAATTTTCTACACATGATTAGCCTATTGGAAAAGTCTGGTCATCAAAACCCTAATCCTCTGTATCTCCTGTTTCACATATAACAGTCATTTAATATTGCAGGTTTTGAGGATCATAACTATCATTGATGGATGGATTCATGAACAACAAAGGATCTACTGTACCTTTCCCATTTTATCATTGTTTATTG
>SNQJ01S0028304.1:11357-41352 GCA_010110895.2 Picea sitchensis
TCATCCCAACCCAGTTTGGTATTTGAAAGATAAAATTAAAACACCAGTTCTCTATGAACTGGCTGAAGAAGAGGAAGGCTTATAGGTTGGACAACTTGAAAAAATCCATGCACAAATTCAAAGACATCAACATCAAGCCTAGGTCCACCAGGTGCTCCATGAGAGTTTTCATCCTAATTGAGTGTGGAGAAAGGGGTTTTGGCTGGCTTTCCTCTTGGTGTTGTGAACTCTCTGCTACAAATCCAGCACTGTGAACCCTCTATTCCAACACTTTTTAAAAAATCGTCTTCTGCATCTTTCTAAAGTTGCAAGCTTAACAAGTTATTACACTCATAGCCATTTTGTAGTGTACAATTGATCATCCGTGGGAGACGACTTGAAATTTGCAAGTGTAGTGATGCTGTGAACAAATTTGATGCTAATAAAAAACCTATTTTGCAGAGACCTGGCTTTGTCTCCCTTCATTATATTTCTCAATAGTATTTCCTTAGCCTTTCTATTTTAAGAATGCCTTGTTATTCCTTGATATCTAATGAGTTGAGATGTACAAAATTTCTACATAGGATTAGCCTATTGGGAAATTATTTTCATCAAAACCTTAATCCTATGTATCTCCTGTTTCACATCTAACAATCATTTAATATTGCAGGCTTTGAGGATCATAGTTTCCATTGATGGATGTATTCATGAATATCATAGGATCTGATGTAGCTTTCCCATTTTATCATTGTTTATTATCAAAGAAATCTTTATCTATTTGCAGAAAGGATCTATGTACAATGTATGTTCTTCAATTTTTCATATTCACCATGCTTCTACTCATCATTATATATCCATTTTTTCTGATATACATTTTGATTGCCTTTGATCTGTAGGATTTTGTTACTCATTTCCCAATGGAATGCCTTTACAGACAATTTGTTTCCCTCTCCCTTTCTTTCCCAGTCTTGTTGATCCACCTACTCAACGAATTTAATCCATTTATATTTTGATGGGTATTGGTCTTGCACTTACATCAGTCTAAGTGTGACTCTTAGTGCTAACACCAGTCATGTAACAAAGATTAAATATGCTCCTTAAACTGGAGGAAGAAAGGGAAAATTCCAAACAAAACCTAATGCAACATTAAGAATTGGTTAAAAGGTGGTTTGACAAAAATTAAATCAGTAACAAAGATTTCTAGGAAGGTGATTTAGTGCTTAAATGGGATAAAGAAAATGAAATTAAAGGAAAACACACCAAATTTCAAAAAATATGGCTAGGCCCATATCATATCTATGAAAAGATAGGACCATGAACCTTTAGACTTGTGCCATTGGAGGGATATTTGTAGGAGCTCCCTGTCAATGGAGAATTGTTCAAAAGATACTTCTCCTAATAACCTTTGGTAATGTAGCATTGTACATAGTAGGTTTCTCTTGAATTTTTCCTTATTTCTTTTTATAGTTTTTGCTTCAATCGATCTTTTCCTTTTTTATGTCTTTCCTCCTATTGATTGAACTTTCCTTTTTGGTCCTTTTTCAGTTCACAATAAATATCTATTCTCTACCACTGATTAATCAATAATTTGTATGGAAGAAACTCAATATTGTTTAAGAAATCTCATGCAATTCCCTATGAAAATACCTCTTCAGGATGTTGAAGCAATTAGGTTACCTTGCAATAAGTACTTATCTAGACAACTGAATGGTTGTATAGAAAATAAGTGACTTGTTTACCTATTTCAAGGAGAAACCTTAGAGCAGTAAGATTAACACTTTTAGGTAGTTGATGACATATATATTTTAGTTGCGTGATCACTCTCATACTAAGCCGAATTTAGCCACAAATTCAAGGAGAGTCCTAGATTTAGATGTCTTCTACAAAATTCTAGTGACACTTCCTAAACCATCCTAAACATCGAAAATGAATTGGTGAATTATTTGGTTGGACCCATAAATATGAATCATTGATTGAGTCTAGCATATCAAAGAAACTCTCATATCACCTCACTTCCTACTCACTCCTGTTGCAAAATCAATACATAAATTACATATCTCAAAGGGTGAATGCTAAAGAAAAATCATAAGGAAATTGAAGGCACTGTTATCAGTGTGGGAATTACAAGTAAACCTGTCGGGGCTATGGATGCTCTCTTGTAGTGGAGCCATGCTTGTATGATACCAGGGAAAATTCATCGGGGCTATGGACTCTTGCTGGAAGTGAAGCAATGTCGAGAAAAGAGAGGCAAGGAACACACTTCAATCTATAAACAATCATAAAAAAACTCTTCTGTGGTGTCTCTTCCCATAGGATCCCTATGTATATAAATAATCAATGAAGTATCCTTTATTTCTCATGGTAATTATGTAAGATATCATCTATACTAGACCAGATTTCTATTTTATAACCAAGCTATATTATGTGGGATCCATAATATGTACACTGTTGAATCTGTTTAGAAGACAAGAATAATAAAATGAAGTGTCTGACTTGATTTTTTGAATCAGAGATAAGTGGTCCTTCCCAGTAAGTTGCCATTTGTTGTGAATCCCCCACACCAACCCACTTAAAAATATATTGAATGAGATATTTTGAGTGGGTTCCCCATTTAATTTTTTTCCCCAAGGTATTATATTACTAAGTTATTGAAAAGGTAATAGAATAAGGAATTGTTCCTTTTGTTTATACAGTCTGGAAGGTTTCTCATTTTACTACTATTTTCAATTTGACAATGAGTTATCACCTTCTCTGCTACACTAAATGATCCTTTTATCAGTAAACAATTTTTCCTCTCATTCCACTCAATCATGCAAACTTTGTTTTATGAGATGATATCCCTGCATACATCAGAGAAAAGTAATTTCTAATCATTTTCTTACTTTCAGAGTATAATTTAGGATAATATAAAAAATCATTCTAATAATATTATGATAGAAACCTTTTCAATAGCCATATTGGAAAGGGTTCTATCAGAATCATCCATATCATAGTAATACGTCCCGCGAACAATTTTCAACTCCGAAAAATACAGTCTGACAACCCAAGTTTAAAACTCATCTTCTGTTGATTAATGTGTCATTCGATCATTGGTGGAGGAATAAACACATGAATGTTGAAACATTATGCTTACGTAACATCACATGATGATAATATTATGATTCAACCAGCATCAATTAGTCTCTATTGTGTTAAACAAATACTCACCCATTTACTTATTCCTCATTTTCTCAAGATAACACATTTCTTGAGGAAGGGAATATTCTTCAATACCCTTTTTTCATCGGAGTTGTGAAGCTTCTCAAATATCTTGGATTTCGATTGAGAAAGTCCAACAACACACTTCTAAACTTTCTCATACTTTACCTTCAACATGGAAATCAACATTGGAAAGGGAATATTCTTCGATGCTTTTTCATCAGAGTATGAATATAATGGTGAAATTCTTCCCCCCGACGGAAAAAACTACAAAACATTATATATAACTATTTGCGCCCTTAGACTCTCAGCATGCAAATCAAGGTCAAGAATATAATATTATTCGATACCTCTGTTTCATAGCACAAAATACACTATTAATGTCCCCTATCCGATGGCAATGGCTCTGACGACTACAATTTCAAATTTTCACCTCCCATGATTCCGATACACGGATTTGTGAAATCCTTGATTTCAAATCACATTAATGGCACAATAATGATCTGGTTTTGAACTGGTAATAGTACACGAGCTAGTCAATTTTTTTTTTAAGGTAATTAAATGTCTATATTATAACCCTAAAAACCCTAATTGAGATCATATCTTTTCTTTGTATGTCGGTTAGCCGCTCGACATTGCATTGATCAGATCTGTAATGACCAATAAATACCATTTTTAGTTGAATAACAGGTGTCTTGTTTCTATGAATTACTATCTTGTATGATTTTTTGTCTATTCGATTCACTTATGATTAATATGTTGAATCCAAGATATAGAGAACACACTATGGTGAGTCAGACGACCCAAAGATCCAAGAATTTAGCACCCACTGCTTCAACTTTGATGCCTGAAACTTGTGACCTACAAGGAGAGGTTTTAACAACTGATATAACCTATCATACTAGATAATATCATTCCCTCAAATACAMCATGATATACAATATMTTCAATATTGGGGACTTTCATCCAGAAGATGAAAACCTCAAAGTGTACCAAAATATCCAAAAGAGAGGTATTCACCTTGTAGCTTCTCGACTTGCATTATTTCCTTACAATGAGGCAACCCAATGGTGCTTCAAGTAGTTTGAACCAAGATATTCCACAATTATGAATAATTCCAGATGGAAAATTGTTGGATCATGTTGTCATTGATGCCAATGGTTTGATTGATTGATGTCATTGATTGATGTCAAGTGATTGATTTATGATTGATCTAATATAATATGTATTGTCCTTGATGAGAATGCATAGATGAAGATGGATCAATGAGTTGTCATTGATACATGATGAAGATGGATCGATGTGGTTTCATTGGTATATGATGCATTGTTGGAAAAATGTTTAGATGGCTCATTATTGTCTTATCACTTGATTGATAAGGTGCACAAATGGATGAACTTCAAAGTGGCCACATGGTGAAAGCCCTCACGGAAGGCAGCTTGTGGATGAGTTATCCTAGAAGAATGGTTGGAGAACCATGATCATTATTTTATTATCATGATTAATAAGGTGCACAAATGGATGAGAAATCGGTGGTCCCCTTATGGTGAAATCCCTCGCGGGGAAGAGGCTTTGCCAGTTGAGTTATCCTAGAAGAATGGTTGGAGGACCATTGATTGTATCAGCCAGATATTGAGATGAAGATAAAGGAAATTGGTGGTAGAAACTATCCTAGATGGATAGTTCTTGTCATGCCATTTCTGGTGGTATGTGGGAATTTCACATAACTCCTCATGGTTTGAGGAGTTATGGCCTTACGAAATAGAAGGACCCACATGACTTGAAGCCCCTAAGGTCCAAGAAGTCAAAGAGTGACCTAAAGAAGAAATAATTATTTAAATGATAAAGTAAAGTGACAACAAAGTCAAGGGGTTGGGATTATTTAAATAATAAAGAGAAGTGACAAAATCAAGAAATGGTAAAAGTGGGTGCAAATCAGAAGGAATATTTATGGAAAGTGGATTTAGCCATAAAATAAGGAGAAAATAGGTTAAGTGACAGCCTAGAAATGGGTTAATATTATTTAAATGATAAATTAAATTGACAAATTCAAGATTGGATTATTTAAATAATCCAAGATGAGTGACAAAATCAAAGAAATTATAAAGTAGAATTGAAAAATCAAGAGGATATTTAAATGATATTAAGTATTGGAGAACTTTCTATTTATGGAAAGTGGTTAACCTAAAATAAGGAAAATGGAGTTAAGTGACCTAGAAATGGGTTAAGTGACCTAAAAATGGGTTAAGTGACCTAGAGGATGAAAGTATAAATAAGATGAAATGGTCTTGTAGATCATCCTTTTTGTGGATCAATGTGGAGCTTCTTGGCCAAGGAATATCTTTTGGAGTATTGATGGAGAGCTTCTTGTGAGAGATTCCTGAAATTTTGGTGTGGAACACTTGAGAATATTGAATATCTATAGGTGACAGAGGGTAACCAAGGATATATAAACCGAAATTATGAGGAAAGTCAAGAAAGAAGGCTGAAATGCAAGGAAAAATAAATTCTTTTGATGGTGCTTTCCTAGGTATGTTATTTACAGGTCATCTCACCATTTTCCTCTCTTTTTTCTATAATTATTCAGATCCTGAAATTGCTATGAAGTGATAAAACATCAAGTATTTGTGGTTAAAATTTAGCTTGTGGTCGTTGTATTTTGGGAGTTACACTCCATGGGGAATAGGGTTTGTGGCCTGTCCTAAAACTAGTCAAAATAGGTGTTTTCAGGTAAAAATGTCATAACTTCTTCATAACAAATCCAAATTCGAGTGAGACCAACTGTGTTGGTTATATTACAGTCTTTAGTATTCTGTGGAGTAGTTTAAGATGCGATTCAACAAATATTTTATGCAGGCACCTCTACAAAGGTTACTCTAGAATAATCTAGAATTTGTAGGTATGCCATTTTGCTATAACTCCTTTTTCTGAGAGGTTACAAGTGGTACCACTTGGAGGTGTAACACACACATTGAAGAAAATTTTGTATCATTTCAGATCTTTATTCATTACAGGTACAAAGTTATGATTATTTCAAAGTTAGGTTGTTGACTAATGAAAACTAGTCATGGTTAAAATGATTGATTAGTTGGCACATACATGAGTTAATATAGTTGATGATGTTGGTAAATATTAAGTCATTGTTTATGAAGTGGATTTGAAACATGTTGTATATATACTTGGTACATGGTTGTATACACTTGTTTATGGTAAAGGATGATTACAGGAGTTGTTTGTTTCAAGTTGGTGCATGGTTGATACTCTTGTTTGTAGTGCAGATTGATATTTGTTGAGGATTGTTGCCTCATCTCAGTTTGGTGCTAAGAATGTAAGATGAGTCTTGCATATAGATCTGGTGCTCTTGTAGGTTGTACTCTATTCAGTTGTTGTTGAAAAACCCTCGGATTGAAGTCCATAATAAAGAAAATTGTACATACATCTTGTTCCTTGTATTCCTTGTGGAGATGATTTATTTGATGATATATTGCTGATATATATTTGCTGATATGTATTCATAATTATTAATGACAAGCAATGAGTAATGAGTAAATGTCAGATGCTAATAATGAGTTTTGTGTAGGAGAGAGGAAGTTTTGGGAAAAATATCCCTACACTCCTCATTCACCCCTCTAAGTGTGGTGGTGTGTCCAACAAAATAACATCTCTAAAGGTCACAGATATGTTAGTGCAAGATATCACCTCCTGGGCTTGCATGATCCCTTAATGAGTTGTTCTTAAAGGGGTTTGATCAAAGTAACAAAGGCCCAACTAAGTTAATGAAAAAATGGTGGGTGGATGAAGATAAAACATTCAATTAAGGACACAATCCTATCCCCCCACATGAGTTCAAGGCACCATATAAAATGTTGGTTGCCATGCTGAACCAATTATATTGCGAGGAAAAGAACACATATTTTCAAATAGATTGGCTACCCATCGCTCATAACATTGTGAAGACTAAAAAAGTGTTCAATTGGGAAGAGATATTGACTTTTAACATACGTCTCAATGTGAAAAAATATACCGGGTATGAAAATACCTACTTGTTATATCAACATATTTGATTGATTCTATCTATTCCTCGATACCATTTCCAAATCTCGAATGGAATTGGGACCAAGATCAACCCTTTTTCCATGTGTATTGCTTAGAGAATTGGAACATAAATTATAAGAGGTATTTCTATTAAATTTGTGATTATTTCCTTTCTCCTCTTTATACTATTATTTATGGGTGCCCAAGGAACAAAATTTCAAGTGAATCTAGATTTGGGATGAAAGGGATAGTTGATTGGTATCTAGGAAAATTTTACACCTACATCAGAGTATATGACACTATAGGGACCCCTCATATTTTTCAATAATTTGTCCCAGATCACCTTTTGGTGAGAAAAATAACCTACTAGACCATGAGGAAAGGGGTTACTTATTTTCTCATGAGCAGTAGAAAAAAACTTTGTCCGTTGTTTCTTATACCTGGGATGAAAGGGATAGTTGATTGGTATCTAGGAAAATTTTACACCTACATCAGAGTATATGACACTATAGGGACCCCTCATATTTTTCAATAATTTGTCCCAGATCACCTTTTGGTGAGAAAAATAACCTACTAGACCATGAGGAAAGGGGTTACTTATTTTCTCATGAGCAGTAGAAAAAAAATTTGTCCTTTGTTTCTTATACACATATGAAACTATAGTCTATCGAATGGACAACTTGCTAGAAAAGAGGAAGAGGCATTACATGATTTATGTTTATTCCTTGGAATGAGAAGGGACTTGACCCACATGAGCTCGCAGGTATTCATGTTAGATCTGTGGGTCTCACTCATCCTACTATACATGTAGTTTATTTTGAATAAGATAGGTTCAAATGATTTCTTTTTTATGAAGAGGTATTATAAAAGTTTCCTGATGATGCTGCTAGAAAAGAGCTGCAATCTGAGAAAGAAGAAATGAAGAAGTTTCATCAAGATCAATTTCAAAGCTTTTTGCTAGAGGATTAAAATAAAATAATCAATAAAGAGAAATAAAAGGTCAATAAAGCAGGAGAATTGGAGAAAACGAGATTGAAATATGATGAGGAATATCAAAGGAAACAAATCAAAGTAAAATCTAAAACACTAGATGAGGAAGCTGAGGCATAGAGAAGAGAAAGTGAAAAAGTAGTAGTTGAAGAAGAATCTAAAATACTACCTAAAGAAGCGAAGGCTCAGAGAAGAGAAAATAAAAGAGCAACAACTGAAGCAAAAGATAAAAGAATAGCAGATGAACAATTAGGATGGAAAAAGAATAAACAATTAAGCGATACCCAAGGCATCCCATCGACTCCTAATTTTGGCATAGTAAACATTTATCCTCAAGAATACACCCCTCTTATTGCTATCCCAGGTAATTCGACCTATTCTTCGCAAATACTTAGTTTTGATGGTTCTATCATGGCTATTGGAGACTATTACTATGATGATAGAACTAAGAGCATTGAAAAAAGGTTAAACAAAAGAAAAAGGGGAGATTCTGCTAAACTGAGGTCATCTAGAGGAAGATTTGTGGAATGGAAGGCGGGGCCTGACCCAAAATAAAATGTCATAAAAGAAGCCTCTGTGCTCCATGCATTTTCATATTTGAATGCTTCATCTGTCCTTGAGGTTAACACTTCCTTAAATGCATCTTGAACCAAGATCATTGAGTTGGAGACATAGTTGAAAAGAAAAAAGGATAACATCTCTACAAAATTCCTGAAAACTATTGAGAAGAAGGACAAATTGCATAAGGAAGAAATTGAGAAGTCTGTGTAAGCTATGAGATATGAGCTTACTTCATAATTTGAAAGAGCCACCAGGGATTCTGATAATATCAAAACAAAGGAACTGAATAGAGATTTGCAAAATAAGAAAAATGAAATGAACACTAAGTTTGATAGAAGATCCTAGTTAGAATGGTACACCCATATGAAAGAGATAGAATCTACAAAGCTAAATATTTGCGAAGAAATGGAACAAATCAAGAGGAAAAATGCCAAAGAAATATCTCATTTCCAGACTAAGCTAGATGAACCCAAATGTTTTTTTGAACAAAAAAACTATCAAATCAAGGGATTGGAACAAGAAAAGGAAAATCTTGAAGATGTTTTGGAAGAAAACAAGGAAAAGACTCTGGTTTTGGAAGTCATCAAGGCAGAGGCAATAGAAATCAATCAAAAAATTAGATTTGAAAAAAATAATGTTTATTTATTCTTAATGATATGCAGGCCAACCGAGATGATCGAATAAGACTATAATAGCAGATACCTAAAATCAAGGATCAATACCAAAAGGAAAATAATGCCTTTGACATGATTGTGGACTAGAAAGGAGTATACAAGGATTCCCCAACTACATTCCCACCATATTCTAGGAAATAAAGGATAAAAGACCAAGTCTTCTTCGATACATGGAATTCTCTATTAGAAGATATCCAGGCCATCCAATAAACAACATCTAAAGTATTCAAACAACTATGGAATTTTTTAGATGATCTCTTTGAAGAGTTTGAGATGTAGGTGATGCCCCCCATTGATGAAGCAACACCTTCCAAAGTCAGAATAGATAAGGTGGAAAGCATAGGGAAATTAGAAGAACGAATATTGAACATTTAACTGAACTAAATAAACAATATCTGGAAGAACATCTATTGAAACCTGTTAGGATCATCACTATGATCCAAGACTTTGATAAACTCATAACACAAGAATTGGAACAAGAGGTTTCCACAAAATTTTGTGATGGAGAATTGGATATTGAAAATATGCAGTCAGAGAAATTAAAGAAGATCATTGAAAATTGGTCACGCTGGAAGGAATATCGGGACTTGATGTAGATGCATAAGAACTCATGATGATCCCAATTTTCATAACTTCACCACATGTCCCATCTTTTCTATTTTGTAATCCTAATAAGGACATGAATGCGACGAGCCACTTTTTGTAAACTTTCATTTACTTATGATTAAATCTCGAGAATGTAAACAATCACTGGATAATTATAAAAGGCATGACTGTAAATGAGAATAGGATTTTGATTTGGATTGTATCAATAAAATACTACTACTATATGAAAATTTGAACAAGAGACAACATTGGAAATTTTGGTACAAATGTGTATGAATGAGACTATTTTGTTTATTACTATTTTTAGATTTCTGTGGTAAGGAGTTTGAGATACTTCTTCCAGATTGTCCACAATAAGAGCCATTTATGCATATTTATTTCTGTGAATGTATAAATATTATTTCAATGAAATCATTCTTAACTAATTATGTATATCAACTATTTCCATTATTTCCATACTAAGTGAAATGACAATATAATAGGTTGGTGAATCAATTAATTGAATCTGACTCATTGTATTGTCAAATTAATTTATTCCTTGCTTCTATGAATTGATTCTTTGCAAGTAATATTGTGTTTAACTACACTTATTATAATACTTTGATCCTGATCATGATAGGATAGAATAAATTAGGAATTCATCTTAGGACAAGAAGTAATATTTTAAATCTAGTTTAGTTCTTTAGAATTTTAATTATTTTGAGAAGGTATTTTCCATATTCATATTTAGATGATATCAAATTGGCAAGCCAATTTTTTGGTCAAAAACACTATCCCAAATGAGCATGGGTCTAATTGGGACTTTTCCAATTATGCATTCTCCCTTAACTTGTTGAATGGGTCTTTAGGGCATGTCAATAGGAAGTTACTAAGGATTGGCCATGATGCCAGAAGCAAGTGTCATCAAAAAAATCTAAACCAACATTTGGGATTAAGTTGAAAGTTGTTTAAGACTGAGGGCTTCAAAATGTTCCATGAAAATGTGAGTTACCACGAGGAATAGTGAGGACCCCATAGTTTTTCCTTCAATTTGTTCATAGAAATTACCTTTAAAGGTGAAGAAGGTAGGGTCAAAATATTTCAATAAGTTTAAGGGTTTCAATGTTCACCATCTTGGAGATGAGGTCCAGGGATTTCGGGACTGGAATTTGGTAAATAAAGAGACAACATCAAATATAATCATCAAGTCTTGGTCGTCAAGGTGAAGAACAAACACTTGTTGAATAAAATAAGATGAGTTTTAAATGAAGGAGGGAGTTTTTCTAGTAAATGAATTAAGTTTGTTAACAAGAAAATGGGAAAGGGCATAATTAGGAGCACCTATCCCCCTGAATTTATTCTTTCATTAATTCATACAAAGTTCACACACACACACACATCCATTAATCTATTTCATCCTTTGATTATTTTCATTAATTTATAAACACTACAATATTTATAACAACTAAAGTTTTTTCCACTTTACCACATCACTCTCCTTTCCTCAATGGTCTTATTAAATTTTGTCCTTTATAATATTTCATCTTCCTCTTTCAAACATCATTTCTTTAGTCCCCTAATGATGGGTGGAGTGTCCACCTCGAAATGTTAGACGTTTCAAAAATCCCTACATCCTTTATAATATTTCATCTTCACTCTTTCAAACATCATTTCTTCAATAGTCCCTAATGATGGGTGGAGTGTCCACTCGAAATGTTAGACGTTTCAAAAATCCCTACACAATTCATATCCATAAATTACAAGCAACATAACAAGAAGTAGCTCACATTGTAGTTCACATTCTAAGAGTCCAAATCCTACTCTTAAATATCCATGTGAGGCAATATACAAATTTAGATTTTCACATATAAGTGTGAGATTAAAAATTAGCCATTTATATAAATGAAAATATTTAAATGTCTTTTAAAATAATTACATAAATGTCAAAATATGATATATATATATATATATTATATATATATACAAAAAAAAAAGAGTACAAGCATTACCGTTTGTGGCCTGCCATTTGGGAAAACAAGACCACAACATTATTAAAAATTCGTTGTTTTCATGTTACAAAAATTTTGAAAGTTTTCCAAGGTGACTAAAACCTGAAATATATGTCTACCTATCCTTCTTGCATCAATTAACCAAACATACAACTAGTGATTAAAGGGGCATTAATTGCTCCTCCTCTTTACAAAACACGATAAGGAAATAGTTTTAGACTGAAGGCCCATGTTCTTTCTTTAGATAGAAGTGTTTGTGGATTTTCTCCTCTAGATCCTCATCCAATGGGATGGGGTTTGAAGGAGTGTCTTCATATGCATGGAACTGGTCATTGTACTCCATATTATTTCCTTGAGAGTCTACTTGGTTGTTTATTGTGATTTCAAAATTGAAGACCTCTCTATAGAGAGCATCAAATTTCTCCTCCATTATGTTCAAATTATGAAATATGGCATGTTTTTGCCCTCCTTTCCCTTCAAATACATGTGCAATGAATTCTTTGTTCATTCAATGTAGCTCAATGAGTTTAAATATTTTTGTATCCTTATTCCTAGATTATCCTAAGTCTGGAACCCACTTCTTGAATTCTACTTCGAACTACTCCTTGGTAAGATTCTATCTCTTCCTTTTGATAGCTTTTTCCATGCTAGACATATCCATTTTGGTTTCCTCCTAAAATTGACACTAAAAGTATGAGTCTACCTTCATTGCATCCAATTGAGATCTGGTCAAGCGTTGAGGAGCTTGAAAGGGAGGGTATGGATTGGAAATAGGAAGAGTGCCTCTGCAGACACTTCTTTTGCTACATGTCGAGGTGGCTCCTCTACCTGTGGACATCATAGAGAAAGGATGATGTGCAACATAGATGGAATATATATAGAAAGGGGTTGTAACACCTTATATGTACATAAATTATGGTAGGAATAGAGAATATTCCTAGATTGATGCCTCATAAGGGAGAGATTCAATAAGAGAGGAAGGCCCACTTCGAGAGTAATTCTCAATTCCTTGAAAGATAGGATAAGGTTCTGCCTCTAGATTCTATCTAGTTCTTGATGCCCACCCTAGATTATTTGAACCCATAATAGAGAAGACCAGAGGGAGACAATCCCAAAGGAAATAAACCCAATAAACATAGAAAACTAAATTCTTAGGATCTTAAGGAACTTGAGGGTGGGAGTGACCTAGTGTAGCCCCTAACAAAATTGAAAGAAACATAGACCAAGGGGAAATGAAAGAGATAGATATTGAGTTAATGAGGATACTAGATTAAATCTCCAGAATCCACCCCTATTTACCAAAAACACCAAATCCTTTACATGCCACTCCTCATTCGAAATTGCAAACTAGAAAAATACAAAGTTTGAATACCTAAGCACACAGAGTGAGATACTAACTGAAAAGGTCATTATCCACAACCAAGTGCTAAATCCTGGATTGAATCCCACATTCCCAGAGTTGGTTGATCCTGATGCATTCTCCATAATTTTTTCCTACCCAAATCCAGAGTTGGATATAATACAAATGACCCCTACTTGCTCCATGATTACAAAATGATCCATCATTTTAAAACAATCATAATTGCGTTTGTCTTCCAAACAACTCGAATTAACCATAAAAATTGTTGTACTTGGCCTATTGCATCTACATATCCCCTTAAATATGCATGGTGTGACTTCACACTACCTTTCCTAGAGACATGGGATTAGTCCTTGTCTAACTGATCGACACCCCATTCAAGAAATTGGAAATAGTATATTCACTTTACAAGGAATTTAAAGATTCCCCTTGCAATTTTTTTAAATTTTATTTCAATCAAATTAATGATCACACAAAGGCCTCCACCATTTTCCCAATAAAATTATAGATTTCCAATAAATAGAATCAATCACAACAATAGAATATAGTTACATAGGAGAAAAATGAATCATTATTCTAATTACAAGAACATAGTGAGTATTTTTACATTTGAGAAAAAAAATGTTTGTAGATCCAATCCCCCAAATCATTCTTCAAAGAAATAATATGTTAAACAAGATTAATCAATGATGAAGTGAAGCCATTAATTTTCTTCATTCTAATCAAATGCAAGGTTAAGACTAATACATGGCTAAGGAATTCTCGAATACTCAACCAAAGATCAAGGACATGGTCAAAGTTCATTACACAACTTTGTAAAGTTTTACTTTTGAGTAACTTGTGATTATTGTAGTGATAAATATCCATATTGTTTTTCAATTCATAAAGATGATCACATTATCCACTACAAGTTTTCATAGCATGTTAAAACTAAATTTTTTGACAAATACAATAGTTTCTCTATGACCAAATCACAAGTGGTATAATGGACTTAACATGTTAAAAATATTATCTACATCTATATTTCACCAATGATTTAAAAAAAATGTTAACAAGGCCAAAGAGTAATAGAATTCAAGCCTTTTAGTATTTTTTTCTCAATTCTAAATTGATCGTGTCGAGCCTTGTACTTTTCCTGTGACTTATTCAATGTCTCTTGCACTTACAAATGGATTTGCCTAATCTTTTCAACATTTTTTCTACTTTCAATGCATCTCCTATGATGTCTTCCATTACTCCTCCTTGCTATCCATATACAACATCTAAGGGTAATGGTGGAAAATACCCAAAGAAAGTTTCAAAAGGGGACTTATACGTAGAAGTGTGCACCGATCTATTATAAGAGTGTTGACTATAAATCAAATTTTCATCCTAGGTCATTGGGTGATTATGATTGTAACCCCTCAAAAGTTGAACCAATGTTATGTTGACTACTTCTATTTTCCCATCTATACATGGATGGAAAGTGGTAGATTGTTTCAACTTAGTGTTCATCTTCTCCCAAAGAGTCGTCTAAAAGGCATTCAACAATTTGGTATCCCTATTTAAGATGATGATCCTTGGTATCCTAAAGTGCACCTAGACCTTTTCAAAGAACATGTTTGTTTATTCTTGTCCTTTGATGGTATTTTTACAAGGAATAAGAATTCACATCTTGATGAATATATAAACTACCACAAATAGATATCCATTTCCCTTCCTAGTTGTTGGAAAACCACCCACAAAATCCATGGAGATGATATGCCACGATCTAGCGAGTATAGGTAAGGGATGGTATAAACCTTGTTTTCTATTACTAGGCTTTATAGTACAAAAAAGTATAAATCCTTTAATAAATTAAGATACACCTTATTGCATTATAAGCCAATACACATACCTTTGTAAGTTGGAAACTATCTTCCCAATACCAAAATGTCCTGCAACCTTGGAGGTGCGAGCCTCTCTAATAAGCTATGATATTTCACCTTTAGGAACATAGAGCTTGTCTATCTTGTAGAGAAACCCATTTTGGAGATGATAGTTCGCCTTCCCATCACCTTGTTCTACACGAATTTGGCCTTGTAGCTACTAGAACACCTCTTTAGAGTCCTCGTCTTCTATGTATTCCTCTTTGTATGCATCATGGGTAAAAGGATACATGTGCATATCATTTCCCAAATATGTAATATTTGATGTGGGTGGCCTTGAAAACATGTATACCAACTTATTAGGGCTTTCCTTCTTAAATGTTTTGACTAGATAAAATTTCTACAAAAAACCCATCCACTTGTAGTCATGAAAGCATGTTTACTAACTTATTAGTTCTTCTCTTCTTACATCTAGTGACTAGATAAAATTTCTACAAAACCCCATCCACTTGTAGTGTTTGGTTTGCTAAATCTTACTTTGGGCCTACAAACACTATAGTTATTGGTGATCGATGTGGATACTAGTGTCCTTTCCCATTAGATAGTGCTTCTAATTCTTTAATTCTTGAACCAAGGCATAGAGTTCCTTATCATACGTAGGGTAGTTCAAGACTCCACCATGAAACATTTCAGAATGATAACATACCATCTTACCTCCATGCATCAATATTTCTCCCATACCATATCCACTTGGATCTATCTCCACTTCAAAATGCTTCTATAAACTCAGTAACGCAAGAATAGGTTCTTGATTAATCTTCCATTTCATCTCATTGAAATATTTCTATTGATTCTCCCCTCATTGGAATATTTTACTACTGGTTGTTATGGCATAAAAGTGGTGCAACTACAACTGAAAAGGATGATATAAGCTTCCATAGGTACTGCATTGTTCCAAATAAGCTCCTAACTTTAGTGACATTAATAGGAACTAGCTACTTGATGATGGAATCCATATTCACATGACCTATCTTGAGTTTCCCTCCACTGATCATATACCCCAAATACACCAATGAATGCTGAAAAAAATCACATTTATTAGCTAGTGGTTGATGCTTTTTTAGAGTCTTTAAATCCTGCATAAGATGTGAGATATGCTCTTCTCAAGTAGATCTATAAACCAATATATCATCTAAATAGACTATAAAAAATGAATCTATAAAGGGATGTAATACATCATTTATCAAATGCATAAATGTAGTTGGTGCATTACATAAACCAAAAGGCATTACCAACCATTCATATATACCTTGCCTATTTAGTCGAAGGTACTATTCCAAGTGTCTTCTTATTTAACTCATACCCGATGGTAACCTGATTTGAGATCCAACTTGGTGAAGTACTTGGCATGCTTAAATTGATCTAACAAATCATCAATCCTAGGGAGAGGTTACTAATTCTTGAGGTTGATCTTTTTCAAATCTCTATAGTTAATACACATTTTCCAAGTCCCATCCTTCTTGGGTATTATTATGATATGTGAACCACAAGGTGAGGCCTTAGTCGAATTTAACCCTACTCTAGTACCTACTACAACTTTTTCTTCACTTCATATGCTTCCGGGATGGAATGTATGTACAACCCAATATTTGGAAATGGGGAGTTAGGAAACAATTGTATCTCATGCTCCCCTTTCCTCCTAGGTGGTAAGTCTTTAGGATTATAAAAAAATTCTTTGCATTCCCACAACAACTCCTCCAACTAATTTTTATTCTTTTTAGTTCATCGCTCCAGAGATGCATTTACTTTTAATGATTCATCAGCTTACCGATTCCCTCTTAAGAAACGTAATACAAACTTCCTGCTAGAGCTAATAAATTTATTGGCTTGGTTAGCACTTACCAAAGATATATTGGATTTACCTTTGTGTGCATTGATGATGAAAGGATTCCCATCCTTTATTAGGCAGTACCATTTTTCTCTCCTCATGAAGATTGCATGCCTCATATACATGTAGGGGCTTCGAAACACTACACCACATACATCAAGTGGTACTATATCTATCTCCAATTCATCAATATAGTTTTCACTTATATAAATTTGATCTCACACTATTTAGTGACCTTGAGATCTGTAACCTTATTTATCCATCCTCACAAATATGGGATATTCTGATCACTAAATTCCAATCCAATCTTGCTAACCAGGTCTTTTTCTTTGAGGTTGTCCTATGAACTAGAATCGAATAGAACATCCACATTTGTCTTCTTGAACTATATATTAATATGGAAAAGTTTAGTTATATCCTTCTCTTCCTTGTGATGAAGGATACTTAGGTTCACCCTTGTCTGCACTGTAGTGAAAACAATATTTTCATCTACATCCAAGATTTTCTATACCAAGTTGATTGAATCCATGTATAGTAGGTTATTCTTCTTGGCATCCTTCTTACGTTTCTTTGGATTCATCTATGGATGTAGCTTCCAACACTTATCTTAGTTGTGCCCATCGATATTACAATGGTTGTAGTGGTTGTTTGGATATTTTCACTTATGTGTGGGGGCTATTTTTTTATTTTCCTTTCCTTCTTTCCACTTCTTAGTGGTCTTTCTATTTGGAACCAATTTTTTGTTCTTTATTATTTCCTATAATATTTACGTACTATGCTTGCACACATGCCTAATCAATTATGTTAGGATTAAAGAGAATAATTTTATTCTATAAATTATTGTGTAGACCCCCATATACTTGAGGTGTACGACTGGGTTCTTGGGTGATATATTCACCATAATCACCATTTTTATGAACTTGGTTTTGTACTCTTGCAAACTTTGCTCTCTCCTCTACCTGAAGTGATGCCAATGAATCCACTATTCCTCTACATAGCCAATATGTTAGAATTGGGACTTGATGAGGGTTTTAAATGCATGCCACTTAGTTATTGGTGGATCACCATCCAACATAAGTGTCTCCATGTGGCTATCCCATCAAGTTAGGGCATGGCCCTCTAGTTTCCGTTAGGAAAATGAAATATTTTTCTCTTCATCTATGTTATGGAAATTCAAATAAAATTATAAATATTGCAAAAAATGATTCAACTTAAAAATATCAATATCATCTTGGTAGGGTTTGATTCCCATTTTTGCTTCCATTTTAAATAGATATTGTGAAGAAAAAATGGCGCTCAAACTTGGTTTCTCTTTCTCTTGATATTTTTTCATCTCCCTTTCCAAGTCTTAAGTATCTCTCGATTGCTTGTCTGATCCAACTTATAAGTTAGATCCACCAAACTACCCAAAAGGTCCAAACTTGTTCGCTAGAGTCACCATGATGAGGTCCATGTTGTTAGATATATTAACAACTTGTTCTTCTAGCTTTAAAAATATTTCATCTGCCTCATCCCAAGGGTTGTTACGAATGGACTCATATGCCATGGATAGGGTTTTGAGGCTTTATTATTAAGTCAATTCCTAGATTTGCAACATCCTAGAAAAAATCTAAAGAAAACTTCTTTGATACCTATATGATTGGTAAACTACTGTGGATATTCCATTGGAACAAATCATCACAACAGATCTTATAATATTATGAAATAATTTATTATTCATATTATTACCTAATCCAAAATCTTAAACAACCTTAAAGAAAAAGATTTTGGAAATTAGTTCCAATCACTTTCTTTATCCTTATTTATCCATCCTCACAGATATGGGATATTATGATCATAAAATTCCAATTCAATCTTGCTAACTCAAGGAGACTGGTTTGATTTTGGAAATTAGTTCCAATCACTTTCTTTAAGCATGAGACATGAAAAATAGGATGGATCTTAGAATGACTAGGCAGAGATAACTTGTAGGCCACAAACCCCACTTGCTTGAGAATTGTATAAGGACCATAAAATTTGGGACCAAGTTTCTGAAAATGTTCATCTTTGAGTGAAGTATACTTATAAGTTTGCAGATGAAGAAAGACATGGTCCACTTCAGAAAATTGACATTCAGAACGATCCTAAAGTGCTTGTTGCTTCATGTGACTCTGATCCATGACCAAATTTTCTTTAAGGGTATGAAGAATGGCCTCTTGGACTGTAATGTTTTTGTGAACCTCCTGAAAATTCGAGACACTTGGCATGTAATAGAGAACTGATGGTGGATTTTTTCTGTAAACTACTTCAAAAGGAGTCATGCAAGTAGTTGTATGGTAATATGTGTTGTACCACCATTCATATAGGGGTAACCACTGAGCTTACTTGTTTTGTCTGTCAGATGAAAAAAAACTCAAATATGTTTCAAAGGAATAAGGAGAAAAATGAATCATTATTCTAATTATAAGAACATAGTGAATATTTTTACATTTGAGAAAAAAAATGTTTGTAGATCCAATCCCCCAAATCATTCTTCAAAGAAAGAATATGTTAAACAAGCTTAATCAATGATGAAGTGATGCCATTAATTTTCTTCATTCTAATCAAATGCAAGGTTAGGACTAATGCATGGCTAAGTAATTCTAGAAGACTCAACCAAAGATCAAGGACATGGTCAAAGTTCATTACACAACTTTGTAAAGTTTTACTTTTGAGTAACTTGTGATTATTGTAGTGATAAATATCCATATTTTTTTTTAATTCATAAAGATGATCACATTATCCACTACAAGTTTTCATAGCATGTTAAAACTAAAATTTTTGACAGATACAATAGTTTCTCTATGACCAAATCACAAGTGGTATAATGGACTTAACATGTTAAAAAAATTATCTACATCTACATTTATTTCACCAATGATTTAAAAAAAATGTTAACAAGGCCAAAGAGTAATAGAACTCAAGCCTTTTAACATTTTTTTCTCAATTCTAAGTTGATCGTGTCGAGCCTTGTACTTTTCCTGTGACTTATTCAATGTCTCTTGTACTCACAAATGGATTTGCCTAATCTTTTCAACATTTTTTTCTACTTTCAATGCATCTCCTATGATGTCTTCCATTACTCCTCCTTGTTATCCATATACAACATCTAAGGGTAATGGTGGAAAATACCCAAAGAAAGTTTCAAAAGGGGACTTATAGGTAAAAGTGTGCACCGATCTATTATAAGAGTGTTGACTATAAATCAAATTTTCATCCCTGGTCATTGGGTGATTACGATTGTAACCCCTCAAAAGTTGAACCAATGTTATGTTGACTACTTCTATTTTCCCATATATACATGGATGGAAAGTGGTAGATTGTTTCAACTTAGTGTTCATCTTCTCCCAAAGAGTAGTCTAAAAGTCATTCAGCAATTTGGTATCCCTATATAAGATGATGCTCCTTGGTATCCCAAAGTGCACCTAGACCTTTTCAAAGAACATGTTTGTTTATTATTATCCTTTGATGGTATGTTTACAAGGAATAAGAATGCACATCTTGATGAATATATCAAATACCATAAATAGATATCCATTTCCCTTCCTAGTTGTTGGAAAACCACCCACAAAATCCATGGAGATGCTATGCCACGATCTAGCGAGTATAGGTAAGGGATGGTATAAACCTTGTTTTCTATTACTAGGCTTGCTAGCACAAAAAAGTATACATCCTTTAATAAATTGAGATACACCTTATTGCATTATAAGACAATACACATACCTTTGTAAGTTGGAAACTATATTCCCAATACCAAAATGTCTTGCAACCTTGGAGGTGTGAGCCTCTCTAATAAGCTATAATATTTTACCTTTAGGAACATAGAGCTTGTCTATCTTGTAGAGAAACCCATTTTGGAGATGATAGCTATCATTCCCATCACCTTGTTCTACACGAATTTGGCCTTGTAGATACTAAAACACCTCTTTAGAGTCCTCGCCTTCTATGTATTCATCTTTGCATGCATCATGGGTAAAAGGATCCATGTGCATATCAGTTCCCAAATATGTATTGTTTGATGTGGGTGGCCTTGAAAACATGCATACCAACTTATTAGGGCTTCCCTTCTTAAATTTTTTGACTAGACAAAATTTCTACAAAAAACACATCCACTTGTAGTCATGAAAGCATGTTTACTAACTTATTAGTTCTTCTCTTTTTACATCTAATGGCTAGATAAAATTTCTACAAAACCCCATCCACTTGTAGTGTTCAGTTTGCTAAATCTTACTTTCGGCCTACAAATACTACAATTATTGGTGATTGATGTGGATAATGGTTTCCTTTCCCATTAGATAGTGCGTCTACTTGTTTAATTCTTGAACCAAGGCATAGAGTTCCTTATCATACGTAGGGTAGTTCAGGACTCCACCATGAAACATTTCAGAATGATAACATACCATCTTACCTCCATGCATCAATATTTCTCCCATACCTTATCCACTTTCATCTATCTCCACTTCAAAATGCTTCTACAAACTAGGTAATGCAAGAATCAATGCTTGATTAATCTTCCATTTCATCTCATTGAAATATTTCTATTGATTCTCCCCCCATTGGAATATTTTACCACTGGCTGCTATGGCATAAAAGTGGTGCAACTACAACTGAAAAGGATGATATAAGCTTCCATAGGTACTGCATTGTTCCAAATAAGCTACTAACTTTAGTGACATTAATAGGAACTAGCTACTCGATGATGGAATCCATATTCACATTACCTGTCTTGAGTTTCCCTCCACCGATCATATACCCCAAATACACCAATGAACACTGATAAAAATCACATTTATTATCTAGTGGTCGATGCTTTGTTAGAGTCTTTAAATCCTGCATGAGATGTGAGATATGATCTTCCCAAGTATATCTATAAACCAATATATCATCTAAATACACTATAAAAAATGAATCTATAAAGGGATGTAATACATCATTTATCAAATGCATAAATGTAGTTGGTGCATTACATAAACCAAAAGGCATTACCAACCATTCATATATAGCTTTCCTATTCAGTCGAAGGTAGTATTCCAAGTGTCTTCTTATTTAAATCATACCCGATGGTAAGCTAATTTGAGATCCAACTTGGTGAAGTACTTGGCATGCTTAAATTGATCTAACAAATCATCAATCCTGGGAAGAGGGTACTAATTCTTGAGGGTGATCTTTTTCAAATCTCTATAGTTAATACACATTTTCCAAGTCCCATCCTTCTTGGGTATTATTATGATAGGTGACCCACAAGGTGGGGCCTTAGTCAAATTTATCCCTACTCTAGTACCTACTACAACTTTTTCTTCACTTCATATGCTTCTGGGATGGAATGTATGCACAACCCAATATTTGGAAATGGGGAGTTAGGAAACAATGGTATATCATGATCCACTTTCCTCCTAGGTGGTAAGTCTTTAGGATTATAAAAAAACTCTTTGTATTCCCACAACAACTCCTCCAACTAATTTTTATTCTTTTTAGTTCATCTCTCTAGAGATGCATTTACTTTTAATGATTCATCACCTTACCAATTCCCTCTTAAGAAAAGTAATACAAACTTCCTGCTAGAGCTAATCAATTTCTTGTCTTGGTTAGAACTTACCAAAGAGATATTGGATTTACCTTTGTGTGCATTGATGATGAAAGGCTTGCCATCCTTGATTAGGCAGTACCATTTTTCTCTCTCATGAAGATTGCATCCCTCATATACATGTAGGGGCTTCAAAACACTACACGACATACATCAAGTGGTACTATATCTATCTCCAATTCATCAATATAGTTTTCACTTGTATAAAATTTGATCTCACACTATTTAGTGACCTTGAGATATGTATCCTTATTTATCCATCCTCATAGATATGGGATATTATGATCATAAAATTCCAATCCAATCTTGCCAACTCAAGGAGACTGGTTTGATTTTGTAAATTAGTTCCAATCACTTTCTTTAAGCACGAGACATGAAAAATAGGATGGATCTTAGAATGAATAGGCAGAGATAACTTGTAGGCCACAAACCCCACTTGCTTGAGAGTTGTATAAGGACCATAAAATTTGGGAGCAAGTTTCTGAAAATGTTCATCTTTGAGTGAAGTATACTTATAAGTTTGCAGACAAAGAAAGACATGGTCCACTTTAGCAAATTGACGTTTAGAACGATCCTAAACTGCTTGTTTCTTCATGTGATTCTGAACCATGACCAAATTTTCTTTAAGGGTATGAAGAATGGCCTCTTGGAGTGTAATGTTTTTGTAAAACTCCTGAAAATTCAAGACCCCTGGCATGTAATAGAGAACCAACAGTGGTTTTTTTTCCGTAAACTACCTCAAAAGGAATCATGTGAGCAACTGTATGGTAATATGTGTTGTACCAACATTCATATAGGGGTAACCACTGAGCCTGCTTGTTTTGTCCGTCAGATGAAAAACAACTCAAATATGTTTCAAAAGAGTTTTTGACAAATTTAGTTTGGCCATTGGTATGGAGATGATAGGAGTTGCTGAGATGAAATTAGGTTCCTGGGAGCCTGAACAATCCTTGCCAAGAATTTCTGTTCAAAGTGGGATCTCGATTAGAGATAATAGAATGAGGCATGCCACAAATTTTGAAGATATCATCCATGAAAATTTGAGCCACTATGGTTGCGGTGAACAGGTGTTGAAGAACAAAGAAATGAGCATATTTGGAAAGATGATCAACTACCACCATGATGAATGACTTATTTCCTAATTTAGGTAATACAACAATGAAATCCATAGAAATGTACCGCCAAATAGCAGGGGGAATTAGAAGAAGTTGGAGTTTTCTTGGATCTTTGAATGTTTCTCCCTTGTTGTGTTGAAAGACATCACATTCATCCACAAAGGTGCAAACATCTTTCTTACCATCCCATAAAAAATAATGTTTGACCCATCCATGGGTTTTGGTAAACCTTGAATGTCCAACTGTGGGTGAAGTATGAAGCTTAGAAAGCACTGTGGATTTAAATTRCGAATGTTTGATTAAATACAKATGAAATTTGTAGAGAAGCTATTCTTTGTGCCAAGAGTATCTTAGAGAAGCTAGAGAGTGGTGTTGAAATTGTTGGATTGGGAAAGAAAGTTTGGGGTCTTGCATCCATTCCTAGTGAATATCTTGGATCCAATCTGGTACAATGAAGGAGAGGGGAAATAGGGACCCTTCTTCTTCAGAATTATTGGAAAGAGCATTAGCAACCACATTTTATTTTCCATTATTTTAAATGATATCATAATCATATCCAAATACCTTGGTCACGCACTTTTGTTTCTCCGATGATGAATTTCGTTGTGCCAACAAATACTTGATGTTGTGGTGATTAATTTTAATATGGAAGTGTTTCCCCAATAGATAAGGATGCCAGAGATCCATGAAATGCAGAGTGGAAAAAATTTCCTTTTCATAGGTTTATTGTCCCAAATGTCTCTCTGAAAGTTGTTCGCTAGTTAAGGYCAAAGGCCTACCATCTTGCATGAGGAATGCCCCAATCCCTTTCTGTGAAGCATCACATTTCAAGACAAAAKTATTTTTGAATTCAGGAAGTGCTAGGACATGAGTCATGCACATATCATCTTTCAAGGYGTGGAAGGATTGATCATCTTTTGGAKTCCAAGTGAAAGAATTATTTTTAAGGAGAGTAGTAAGAGGCTCTGTAATTTTTCCATAATTTTGAACAAACTTGCAATAATTTCCCGTTAAACCCATAAAAACACACAAATATTAAGAGTTTTAGGGTGAGGCCAATCCTGCATAACTTCAATTTTCTTAGGATCCACCCTTACACCATCCTTACCGAAAATATGATGCATGTACTCCACTTCCAAGGCTCCAAAGGTACATTTAGATTGTTTGAAGAAAAGTTGGTGTTGAGAGAGTATATGGAGAACTTGATCCACATGGGTGAGATGGGATGTCCAATTTTTACTATAGACGATAATATTATCAAAGAAAACGAAGAAAAAATGGTGAAGAAAAGGATAAAATACAAGATTAATGAGACTTTGGAAAGTGGAGGGGGAATTACATAGGCCAAATGACATTACCAAGAACTCATAGTGAACCTCAGTAGTTCTAAATTCATTCTTGGGAGTATCTTCCTTTTTCATATGTATTTGGTGGTATCTAGGACGAAGATCAAGTTTAGTAATGTATTGGGCACCGATAAATTCATCCAAGATATCATCAATGAAAAGAATTGGAAATTTGTCTTTGATGGTGAGTTTGTTGAGGGCACAAAAGTATGGGAACATACACCAAGTTCCTTATTCCTTATGACGAAGAAAAGGACATAATACATGATTAATGAAACTTTGGAAAGTGGAGGGGGAATTACATATGCCAAATGGAATTACCAAGAACTCATAGTAACCCTCATTAGTTCTAAATGCAGTCTTGGGAATATCTTCCTCTTTCATACGTATTTGGTGGTATCCATAATGAAGATCAAGTTTAGTAAAGTATTTGGCACCACTCAATTCATCCAAGAGATCATCAATGATGAGAATGGGAAATTTTTCTTTTATGGTGAGTTTTTTGAGGGCACAAAAGTATGGGAACATGCACCAAGTTCCTTATTTCTTGATTACGATGACCACAAGAGATGAATAGGGGTTGGTAGTAAGATGGATAACACCCACATTGAGTAATTCTTGAACAATTTTCTCAATTTCATTCTTCTAGAAAAAGGGATGAAGATAAGGGAGAACATTGAGAGGAAGATTACCCAAGATAATAGGAATGGAATGATCATGAACACCACGAGAAGGGGGAAGTCCATGGGGAGTGGAAAAAACAGCTTCATGTTTGGAGATGATAGATTGGAGGTCAKGATGCAAAGAGGGTGTCTCAATGGCTTGAATGGAATGGAGTTGGTAAATAATGAYTGAATTACCTTTTTTGAGGAGCTTTTCCATTCGATGGGAATTGATGATCTTAGGGGAGCATGCGATAATTCCTTGGAACTTGTATTGTCGTTCCTCCTATTGGAATCCCATGGTTAATTCCTTAAAATCCATGAGAATTGGCCCYAAAGTGAGTAACCATTCAACACTGAGAATAATTTCACATTCGCCCATGTTGATAGAAAACATATGCGGTTTCAGGTGGTAGTGACCAATTTGTAGGCGCACATTTTCACAATGCCCACCACATTTCATGGAACCCCCATTAGCAATCATGATTTTAAAATTGTTGAAGACAAACATGTAACAATTGATTTCTTGGGAAATGCGGTGATGAATAAAATTATGGGTGATGTCACTTTCAAGAAGGATGATGAATTTCCTATGCTTAATGTAGCCAATTATATTGAGGGTTTGGGGAGCAGAGAATCTAGTGAGGGAATGCAGTGAAATCATCAGTTCAATTTCTAGTGGGTCAATGGGTGGAGTAGTAACATTTGTAGGGTGTAGCTATTCCATAATGGGGACTTCAGCCTCCTCATCAACAACATCCTCTTAAATGACCATAAAAATATATTTTTTCCTTACACTTGTTCCCGAGAAAATATTTGTCATCACAATTATAACAAATACCCTTGATTTGGCATTCAACCATTTCTTCCCAAGATAATGGTTGGACCTTGAGAGGGGGGTAGGAGGGAAATATTGGTAGGGTGAGGGTGAGGAATAAAAGAGGCTTTTCAAGTATGGGAAAATAATACCTATTGTGCTTATTTGGCACATTTAATATCTTCCAACCAAGTCTGGGGGAAATCCATGGGGACCTGGGCTTGGATTTCATCATTTAGGACACTAATAAAGGATTCGATAAAGAAGGCATATGTCATTCCCTCCATTATGAAGACCAAGTGATAAAAGGAAATTATAAAGTCTTCCACTATGCCTGACTGTTTCAACTTGGTCAAATGGCCTAAATAGTGGGTGTCTGTGTCAAAGCGTTCATAGATCTCTGCAACAAACTGGGTCCAAGAAACATACCCTAGCATGTATTTTTACACCATTTCCACCACTTTCAATGTTAAGGATCCAGATAGAGAGAAACATAACAAAGTTTTCCCAACTCATCAATAATGCCATGCAAATAAAAATAATGCTCCATTTCGGTGACCTAACCCGTGGGATCTGAGCCATCAAATTTATTGACCTCAAATTTGGGAAGACAGGGGTCATGATGAAAGGAGTTGGATTGAAAGGACATAGAATGGGAGGATTCAATACCATATAAGTGGGATGGTTTTTTTGAGAAGGAAGGTATTTAGAATCAGTTAATAAATTGGTTGAGAGTGCATTTGAGGGTGTCAAATTTCCCTGTGAATTTGGCATCCATGAAATCAAATTTGTTATGGAATTGGTCTTGGGATTGTGCAAATATGGAATTTATGGAAGAAATGTCATACGTAACATTTTGGATGTTCTCCTTGTTCTAGTTGATGGCATCTTGTAGGTCTTGGTTGCAAGTGTTGGCCATTTGGAGAGGAGGGGTGCCTTTAAGGGGAAGTGGGTTCAATAAAAAAGGTGGATAGGTGATATATATGATGACGATCAAAGCGACGAGGGAAATATAATGGGATATATTTCAAAGAAGGGTGTTGCGAAGGGTGGGTGGGACCATAGAAAAAAATACTTATAAGTGATAGGTACTAGGATGATCAGGGTGAAAAGGGGAATTCAATGGTATAGGTTGCAAATAAGGGTGCCAAGAAGGGGGTCGTGTCCACTGAAAAAAAGGGATTAAAAATGATAGGTACCACTACAATAAGGTTGAGGATATGAATCCAATGGGATAGGTCCTGAATAAGAGTGCCGACAGGACCACTATACTCATTTTTTTTTACTCCTACAGAGTTATACTCTGACCAACAAAATGCAGTTTTGAATGGCCCATATTATTAATAGGAAAATTTCTATAGGAATTTTCCAACCAAGTGCAGAGGAAAGGTTGTGAAACAATAGATCTCGTCTGTTCCTTTTCTATTCTTTTTCTTTCCCATGGGTTAGGGTTTACAGGGTTCCTATAGAAAAGGGTTTTCCCTGTGCTATAGCTCTTTGATATGTGTGTGGGTTCGAACAACAATATTCTACCAAATATCTTAGGGAACCAACTAAGGAGGATCAACCATACCCATAGTCATACTACCCGATTACCTAGGTACTAGAGAGTGTCTTCCTGAGGGTTGTTCTCAGTGTCACTATAATAGTCAGGCAGTTAATCAGATGATCTAGAGATAGTTTCAGGAGACCTAGGGGACTCCCGATATACTTTATGTTATGTTGGAGTGATGGTCATGTACATATTCTGTCTAATGCGATATTACTCGAGGGGTACCAACATGGGTTACAAAGGTTTCCAACAAGGTGAAACATTTGTTTCTAGACAACCTTGTGAAACCATCTATATTTCCTACATGTAGTCTTCGCCACCGCATTCTTACCTGCTTAGCAACAAATCTATGTTCTTCAAAGACATCGGCAATACACATCTCTACGCTGGAAAAAAAAATCCCATAGTTTCCATAGAGGAAAGTGCTATGATACCACTTTTTAGGTACTAGATCAATTTAATTAAGCAGAAAATAGAAAGTACTGCAGAAAATACCAGTTGAACAAAAAATGTAGAGATCCACAACCAAAAATGATACCTTTATTGGTATAAATAAATGTTCACTTTCCTCTTCAAGGGGGAAACCTCCAACAGAGCAACACTCTATTACAATAATTACCAAGAAAAGACTTTCTCGTGCCTTCTACTCTTATTTATACTAATTCTATCTTTTAAAGAACATTCTAAAGGAAGATATTTCTTGAAGCAAAAGCTTCTATTAGGTCTTCTTACATTGACTTGTTCACGTTAATTAAATAGGCCTTCTTAACTAATTTCAATATTTATTACATGGAAAATATATTATTATACCTATGTAATGGGTTAGGGAGGTTAGGTCCCTAACATTCTCAATTATGAAATGCAAGTACATAGAAATGGACACTCACTATGGTGTTTCCATAGACACTGTGACCTAAATGGTTTCTATAGAATAGTCTACCTCATCTCATGTGCTCCAATATCACAATTCTGTTTTCTCTACTAAACTATGGAAAAATAATAATATTAAAAGAATGGAACCCCTTCTCTTCCTAGCAATTCAGTATTTAACATAGCCTGATAGTTGTCTACGAGTTAGGGTTAGGTTTTGTGCATGCGTTAACCCTCCATTAGTGTTATGGTTTTAGACCCTCTATAATATTATTGAAAGTACACACATGACTAGCATCACACGTGTGAATAATGGGGGGTGATGTGGCATCCACTTGGTACCATGGTGGTCAACATGGTAGGTCAACTTGCAAGAGGAATAACTTCCAGATATGAACTTTTATTGGGTGATTTTTTCATTGTTGGAAATATTTCAATATGTAGAACAACATCAAGGGTGTTGGGGTGAAGATCACAAAGTTTTGATCCCAAAAAGTGTCATTTGATGCCTCAAACTAGCTCTGGAATTTTCTCGACCCCAAATCACCAAATTGGGACCTGCCCCTAAAATGGCCCCTGCAAGCCAATTCTTCCATTTTTTACTCTAGAAAGTACCAATATAAATGACAAATTATATAATTTTCCATTCTAGATTAGCTTAGGAGGGGTGTAGTGCCCTTGAAGAAACCTTTAGTGTAATTGGAAATTTTGACTCTATGTGGGGAGACTAATGAAAAATTAGGCTATGGATATTTTGAAGTGGTCTCACAACTTACTAGAAGAGGTAATTCTAGATATAAATAGTAAAAATTATATTTGTGGCAGTGGAGTAATTTATTGAATTGTTCACTACTATTTCTCTTTCTAAATATTTTAAATTGTTGGAATACTGAGAGGGGGGGGGG
>SNQJ01S0028304.1:41450-51930 GCA_010110895.2 Picea sitchensis
TTTTAATCAGAACATGTAATCATTAACTTTATCAGAAATATATCATCAGTATATCATGAGAAATATCAATCAATAGAGATAAAAAATAACCACAGATACAAAGTACACTAGAATTTATGTGGAAACCCAAATGGGAGAAAACTGCATAATGCTTTATTATATGTCAAATATTACATTCATAAGAAGAAAAAACTTCCAATTCATCCAACACCAACCAGTAGGAGGCAACAAACCCCTAATTTACAGGAACCAACCTGAAGGAATCTCTGACTCCCTGAATTCTCTAGCTATAACTGGAAGGAGGCTATCACCCCTTGATTTACAGGCACCAACCTAAAGGAAGTTCCAACTCCCTGAGTTTCCGACACCAACCAGAAGGAGGCTACAAGCCCCTTTCTTTTCCCTGTCCTACTTCTTTGAAATATAAGTATAGACTCAAACTGTCACTATCACTGATCAACCTGTAACTGCCACTATCATTGATACATCAACCTATAACTGTGACTTCCATTGTCATTGTCACATCAACTTGTAATTGATAATCAACCAATCATCTAACCTGTCACTGTCCCTATCATTGTAATTGTCACTATCCTTGTCACTGATATCTCATCATCAACCAACTATAAACATATCCACTCACATGGATACCAAAACCATCACCATACCATGAACATCAACCATGTACTAGAACCTGTACCATACCATGTACAACAACCATGTACCAGAACATGTACCATACCATGTACATCAACCATGTACCACAATGTCAAATATGAAAACTTGTAAGATTCACCATGAGCTCAATTTTCAATTCCCGATTCTGAAATTTATACCCGAGGTACTTCTGTATGTATTGTCATACCTGTGAAAATTTCACAGTCTACAAAGTCCCAAAAAAGAAGTTATAGCAAAAAAATGCCAATCTGACTTGTTTGAAACATATTTTAGGACCGTTCAAAAACTCAGACTTCCACAACACATATATCCAAAATTGTTGCGAGACAATGTTTGAAATTTTAACCATAGGCACTCAAGGAACTCTCCTCCGTCACCTCAAAAGTTTAGGGTCTGAAACTTCCCAGAACAAAAGTTATAGCAAACGTGGTATACCTTCCTGAATTATGACCTATTTTAGAGACAAAACTTGTACAACATGCCACATGCTCAATATTTGATATCATACTCTGAAACTTGCACAAAAGATACTAAAGACTGTAATATTTCCAATGCAGTTGGTCTTACATAAGGTGGATTGTCTATGAATAATTTATGACTTTTTTACCCGTAACACCTGTTTCAGATTAGTTTTAGTACTAGTCAAAAACCTTATCTTCCACAGAGTGTATCGCCAAAAATACAACGACCCAAAAGTTGAATTTTTACCACAAGTACCTTGCTATGTCTTATCAACAACCTCCAATTTTCACTATTTGTATCATTGTATAAAAAACGTTATAGCGAAAATTGTAATATGATCGTTTAAAAACATACCTTAGAACACATCATAACAAGACTTCATCTTCCCTTGTAATTTCTCCCTTCTTCACTTTATTTTCCCTTTGAAATTTGTACCACACTTGTTCTAAGAGATAACAAGAATGAATGGTAAAAATGAGAGGTTCTTAATGTGTATTTATACTTTTTCAAGTACCTCCTTTACTTGACTTTGGGGCTGACCTATACTTTCTTGTTACAACCACTTTACCCTATAATTAATGACTTGTAACTTCTTGTTGCAACCGTTTAGGGGTTTCTTAACAATTCTTCAGGGATTCCACCTTCAAAAGACCATAACTTCTCAACTGTGAGGAAACACGTGGCATACCACCTACCATTGGAGATGACATGACGATGACTATCCATATATGAGTGTGTTTCATGCATTTGTATTTTCCCTGATCCTCTTTTTCCTCAGTTGAATTCGGGCTTCATGACCACAACTCTGGTGCTTCTCAACTACTTAACCACTTAGCCATATTTCTGGGGATTCTTGTAGACTTCTTCAAAGCGTCTTCCCGTGAGGACTATGCTTAAAGATATGCCATAAGGGGACTACTTTAGAGACTTCTCCTAATACACCCATCACTTATGTTAACATCAATGAGAACCATGTATGTTGACATCCATAAAAATCAATTTCCCAACATAAATAATGCTTCCAAGTTTTTTCAAAGAAACCCCTTCCTAACACTTGTTATCATTGGATGATGTAGGTGAATAATGCATTGGAATTTTTTTTAATAGAGTATTTAGTAAAGTAAAATATTATTTGTTATATGCGTTATTTTAGTATTTTCTTTTACTAGGGATTCAAGGTTGTTGCTAGCATAGTAATGTTCCTAGTTTGTAATGAGTAATTGTTTTATCAAGTACATACTATAATATCTTGAAACGTTAAAATGGAAATTAAAGTTTCATCTACTAAGTAGAGTAGAGTTGAAAGATTCAATTGAAGAAAATGTGCATTCCAAAGTTGATAGGATAAGCAATATAAACAATTGTGTAGGATGGTGGGTGAATCCATGAAGCTCAATTGCACTTTTTAGCAAGTTGGGCATGAAAAAATGGCCTATGTCGACCTTCAATTGAAGTTTTAAGCCCTCAATAGAGGTTTCAAACTTCGATTGAGGGATTAAAATGTCAATCAAGGTAAAACCTTGATTGAGAGTTTTATGCCAAAATCAAGTATTTATGTAAAAAATACCTCAATCAAGGGTTTTAAAATACCTTGATCAAGGGATTTTAAAAACCTCAATCAAGGGATTTTAGAAACCTTGATCAAGGGATTTTAAAACCCTCAATTGAGGGCTTGAAAATAAACAATCCTTCCCCATTTTTGTAGGTTTTCATGAAGCTGGAACTTCTAGAAGATTAAATCCTTTCATATCTTCCATGGAGGGAGGCAAACTTAGCGCATGGAGATTTTCCATTGAATCCTCTATCCAATGACATATAATTTTCTTGTTTTTGGTTTCATACTATATTTTTAATTTATTTTTTCTAAAACTTATACAAAATTTTATTCTCTTGAGTAGTGAAGGCCCCTAGAGGAAAATATATATCTTTAAAAGTATACAACCATAAAATTATAAAAAATATATGGGTTCTCCATTGATGTTTCCTCTTCAAAAGGCTATTTTTGGTTTTTCATTTTTCAAACCCTTCTATATCACTAAATTAATCACTATTGAACACCCTTGGGACTCCACCTTCCCTATATTAGGCCATGGTTTTTGTATTAGACGGTTAAAGATTCCTTTTGGGTAATTTTTGTTTGCACATTTTCACCCTTATTTTATTGGCTCCTAATTCAATTAGCTATACTTTCTTTATTTTAACATTTATTTTTGTATTGTTAATAATGTTATTTTCCACTCCTTTTTGTGAGGTCTAATTGTGATGGTATTATTTTCTATTGCTTCTCACATAACACGAAAATTTTGTTTTAACATTTTTTTGTGGTATCCCCTCATTTCATTACAACTTGTCATAGCTTAATCTCACATTAGGGTGGGAAAAAAAACCCATATCCCTATTTTGTGGTTGGTCATTAAAGTGACTCCATAGAGGATTTTCTCTATAAATTGATGCCTCTCTTAGTAGTTAACCAATTCCAACTCTCTTGTACTTACCCCTTTGATCTTGTGATTATTCTCTTAAGGGTTATTGTTGCAACATTCTTGGAAATTTATTCCCTATTGTCCTCTCCTCCATCACTAAGATTTCAAGGAGGACCCCTTATCTCTTACTTAAGTTTTCCATGGACTATATGGTTTGTGGTACTCATTTCCATCTTGATTTAGATTTCAAGCATCACAAGTGGTAATCCTCCTATATAATTAGGGGAGCCTTCCCTATTAATGATTTGTTCATGTTTCGGTCTCCTACTTTGTTTCTTCCATGGATAATTTCAATTTAGATCTGTTCTTGTTGTTTTACATAATTATCCTTTCCTTTAATATCCCTTACATAATTGTATTGAGATTTTTTCGAAATAAATTGTGTTGGAGTTTACAAATTTCTCAATGTTTTCAAGTGGACACTCCACTCATCATCAAAGGTTCCAACAAAATCTTAATGGAAGATCAATAAGTTTTTTTTGGATCCTCCGATGATGGGTAGAGTTTCCACTCGAAATGTTGGGACAATTCTAAACTCCAACACAATTTATTTCCATAAAATCTCATTGCAATTATGTCTAACCATGAAAACCTCATTCTAAAACTTTCTTACATATTTTGGCCTTTCCATGATTTTGATCCACTTAGAGCCATAGGAATGCAATTAAGAGATTCTTTCCATCAACCCTAATTGAAAATTATATCTTCGCTCTAGGTAGGAGATTGCTCTTTCTTATTGAGAATATTGATATATATCTTTATTCTCTTATGTGTTGTATGCTTCTTCATTTACTTATGTGAATTAAAGTTTGTTTGAGCATATTTAAAACTAATAATTTGATTTCCTTACTTCTCCATCTCTAATCTTTCATTTTCTTTTCTTAGTGTTAAGTGACAACTCCCTTCCTTATCCTAATAATTAGTTGATTAGATTAGCACCCTTCATAATTCATTAGGTAGTCTAATAAGGTTGATATTCTTAGGGTTCCATCTACTAAGTATGTTAGTAAAACCCCTAAATTTTTAGGTGTCCATGGAAGTATTTAGATAGATAGAATAGTCCTACTTGGATGGAGTAGTGTGGACTCTTTCCTTTTCTCTTTGTTTACATTGTTTCTATCCCAAAGCTATTTTTTCTTATCATTTTGTATAGGTTCATGGTCCCTATAGTTTGACAAAACCCTCATTATTTTGGCCTACAAATCTGATCTTCTCATGTGTTCAGTACAAAAGCGTCATCACCTAACCATATAAAGACTTTCAATGTAGTCTATTGATATGTACACATAGGTAGATGCTATTACTATTAGATTTCATGTCCATATCAGTTATTGCATGAAGTTCCTTAACTCATTTCTATCATGGCATGAAGTCCCTTAACTCACTTCATGCTAAATTCACATTGACACCTTGTTGAAGAGCTCGGTCTGGTGTTGTTTTTATTACAAGGGATTGAACTTAACTAACATTCTTTTATGCGTTATCTTTAAGAACTACTCTGATTTTATAAGAGTAGGAAAACAAATCAACGTGATGGTATCCCATGCTCGCACATAACCACTTAATACTCTACGTGGAGTTCTGAATTTAATGACGTGGCATGCTATTCATGACGTGGCGTTACAAGGACTTAGTTTGATATACATGTGGATTTGCACTACCAACCACAAACATGTGGAGTTGGCCACCAACCATTTCTCCATGGAAAAATAGAAGAAGATTATTCCATCTCTCCATGGAAAAATAGAAGAAGATTATTTAACTTTGTCCTTTTGCATGGGTTTCTATGAACTTAGACAACTGACTATACACACGATTCGCTTCATTAATGGGCCTTGACGAACATAATGTGGATTTGTCCACAACCATTTCTCAATGGAAAAAATAGAAAAATATTATTGGCCATTCTTCAACCCTATTTTTATGCATGGGTTTGGTGGCACGTCGTTTTTGACTAGAACCATTTTTATTTTCAAACTGTCCTTTCTTGTCACTTCTTTTATAGATCGCATGTCCCGTTAGCGCCTCTCTAGGGCCCATGGCCATGGAAAGTGAAGGGAAACGGGTGTTTCACAATGGTACGATTGAAACTCATTCACATAGAGCGTTGGGTCCCATTAGTGGTGAAGTCAAGAGCTTCTGCTGCCTTGGTGAACTCGGAGTGCTTTTCTGCTTTCGAGTCTTGCTTCCCAATGTAATGCTGACCTCTGACATTTTCTAAAGAGTTAAATCTGGTGATACAATCACTTTTGCTTTCAACTTTGCATGGTCTTTCATTTTGTTGTCAAAATGAATCCAAATGAGATGATGAAGGGGCATGGTTGTTGGATGTACCATGAACAACAAAATGAATCCAGATGAGATGATGAAGGGACATGGTTGTTGGATGTACCATGACTATTGAAAGTTTCTGGGAAGTTTCCTAACTGTGTCATATTTGTTCTTTCATGTTATGGAACTTGTGATAGTTCCAAAGGTTGTGTGGGAAGTTTCTCAATTGTGTCATATTTGTTCTCTTAGGTTATGGAACTTGTGATAGTTCCAAAGGGTGTGTGCGAGGTTTTTCAACGGTGTCATATTTGTTTTCTCATGTTATGGAACTTGTGATAGTTCCAAAGGTTGTGTCACAAGTTTCAATGTTTGTGACACGAGATGAATCCAATTACCATGGACTTATTTAACCTCTAATCTCATTTAAGACCAAATCTCTTTGATTAAGAGTTATTGGTCTCCAACAATTGTCCTTTTTATTAAAGATTTTTCTTAATTTTCTCCCAGGTGTAACACTTATAATCATGTCACGATTTTACTTAGACCTAATGTCATAAAGTTGCATGCTTCCATGCCTGCCCACTAGTTCTTTATGTTTCAAATTTGTTCCTTTAAGTCCCATGATTTTCCTTGGGCCTAATCTCATAAAGTTGCATGTCCATGCCTTTCCATTAGTTCTTTATGCTTTAAATTTGTTCCTTTAAGTCAACCCCATATTTTAGGGGAAGGGCATGATGTTCCTTTAAGTCAACCCCATATTTTAGGGCAATGGCATTATATAAACCTCTTTGTCTTTGTCCAACATTGAACATTGATGGATCATTGAGTTTCACATGACTTGCATTAAACACTAGATGGATACCCATGTATGATAGTAAATCTAACTTAAATGTGTCCCCTCAAATTTGATTGATGATTGTATATCCTCCATAATTGAGTTATTTGAGGTTTATGTCTTTCTCTATGAAGAACACATTATGAAGATACACTTCAAGTATTTCTCATGTGGAAAAATAGTCATTTGCAGCGTGTTGATAATTCTTAGCATTAGTATTATTCTATTTGTTATGCAAAGCTTTGAGAATTTGAACATTGACTTTCTAGATGTATTTAATGAAATCACTAGTATGATTTGAAGAATTTGTCACTATAAGAAAAAAAAATGTTGGTCGTAACAATTATTATAACGATGTACTAGAAAATTTGATGTGTATTAAAGGACTTTGGTATCATTTACTAACTTTTAAACTACCAGCATATGTTAGGGATAAACATATACAATGAGTTTTCTACTATGTGAATATAAATAAGTATTATTTATTAGTATTTAATTTAATTCGACTAATATATAGTTATTTTAGCATTCTTTATCTTGTTATAAATTAGGATGATTCATGCTCAATTAATTCCTCATGTACTTCTATATTGTGGTGAGATAAATTACTACATGCATAAATAGTAATTTTGATCTCCCACTTTGATTTAGATTGAGTGATCAATATTCACAACCACTACTACTTTATATACATTTTTTTTTATGTATAGGGTGACCTCTAGATCAAGTGCCTTYAATAATTCATTTGGATCCTTAAAATTAACTAAGACTCAACATAATTTCCTAGGAACMCCCTTACAAAGATTTGATCTCGTACTAGAAAGCTTTCCTCTTTATTAGTGTATACTCTATTTGTGTGTGAGTGGAAGAAGTTTAACTTTCTATCATTGATTCCTAGCCTTGACATGATCAAAGAGGGATTAACACATGCATATATGATGGATAAAATTGTTCTTAATGGACATTAGTAGTCTACTTTATCTTGGGGAAGGTTAAATATCATTAATTCATATTACTTCCTAATCTACATAAGTTCTATCCCATGTCTGTATAATGTTGTATGCATGGATGTCCCTTAGAAAACACCACACATATGTGGCATGTGTAACATGTTGTACAATTATTAATTCCAATCCCACGTATCACTCTTTCTAACCATGATGATATGTGCACCTCACTTAAACCATAAACTACTCTACCTCCATGTTATCGTTGAATGACATTTACTTGTGCCACTTTACCCTAAAATGTATATTTATGTTATGTATAACTAAAATTAAATATTAATATTAATGTAATTATAATATGTATATCCTAAATATAGCTAATTATAACATATATTAAGTTCATTGGGTTGTGTCTTGCCAACTTGGGGCAACTGTTGTGATAGTAAGGCAGGTTCAAATCCTACTAGCCATGCTCCTTCCCTATGTGGGGTTTACTAGATGTGGCTCTTAATTATATTGAATGTTTTTTATGTATACTTTATTCAAGTTATTGTATGACATTGGAAAGGTGCCATCAACTGTATTCTTAACTTAAGTGTGCGAGGGTGGTTCAAGCTTATTTTCAAGTTTACCATCCATAAAAAAAGATAGGTTCCCAATTGAAAACAACATCACACACACACACACACACACAGTATTTCAAAGTAAGCCACAAGTGTTAACTCAAGTATATTTCCTTGCCATGCAAAATACATAATGGAAAAAGAGTTCATAAGGTTGAATGCACTTGCTATTATAAATGAATTTAGTCATCCTTGACCTTATGAGTTGAACCATGACATTGTTATATCTTATGTCAACAATTTTGAATCTTCCCAAACAAGATCCAGAGTATGCTCCCTTGTGCTCATGCCTTTCCTTGAATTAATCCACAAGTAGCTCACAAGTTGCTATTTAGCAATATGTGAGAGCACTCAAACAACCTAAAAAAATATTAAATGTATGAAAAATTTGGGCTTTGAGTGGAGGAAGTAGAATTCATACACATACATAGCCTAGATATCAACCTCTAACTACTTGAACCACCTTCAAATAATAGAGGGTCCATGATTGGAGAAGGATAACACACATATGCTAGAAGAATAGTTTGGAAGTTATAGTCTAATTTAGGAGAACCCATATGTACTTTCTTATTGAGAGAAACTTAATTTTTATCCAAAATTGACTTGGTCGTCTTAGGGTTTTTTGAGCCACTCCTTGGATCCCCTAATTTTGTGGAATCATAGTCGTTGTTGAAAATGATTTTAAATAGTGACCAAGGTTGGATGATCCCAAGCTTGGGTGGAAAAGTTGATACTATCAAATTTCACATAGTATCTATATCTATATCCGTATCTCTCTTCTTTCCCACCCCAATACCTATTGAAATTTATTATTATGTTTCTTGCACTTATTTTATGGAATTGGTGTGGATTTAACATGCTTGATGCTACTTATGTTAATACTTTGGAATTTATCCGGTTCATTTGAAATTCTTAATGAAGGATGAGAAAGGTAAGATCTTGTTGGATTTTGTGTAGGATTTGATGAGAACTTTGTGTTAGATATTTTCTTGATTTGTTGTCCAAAAGAAAGAATGTCGAAAATTCCATTAAAAAAGTTTCATGCTTTGGTTGTTTATTTTGAAAAGTTGCATTGTGTTATCACCCTACTATTCCTGTCATCACATTTTTTTATCACAATGTACTTGTCTGGATAACTATGTTTGAAACCAAGCCTTTTCTTTACAACTTTCACATTTTCAAGGGTCCCTTCACACTTAGCCAAATTTCCCTTAATCTTTCAATAATTGGCATCCTTCACGAATATATGAAAAACTTGGTTTTTTTCTCCCTTTTTCAAACTTTGCTTAAAATCTAATTTCCCAATTGGGTCCTCTTTTCATCTATTTGAGTGTTTCCTTAGTCAATTTCCAAATTGGGCTTGATTTTCCACTTGGGACCCCTTTACGCCTATTTGAGTGTGGCCTTGGTTGATTTCCAAATCGAGGATGATTTCCCAATCAAGCCCCCTTTGTATATATTTGAGTGTTTCCTTGGTTGATTTCTAGATTGGGGTCAATTTCCCAATTGGCCCCCCTTTGCACTTTTTTGAGTGTTGCCTTCATTGATTTCCATATTGGGTATTATTTACCTGCAATATACCGGATATAAAAAGTAGGCAAAACATAAATGAAATGCTAGAAATGGTAGAATAACAGTAATATAACCAGTGTAATCCCCACAATAACACATAAATGATATAAGAACAACAATAGAAATAACACTTTGATTTAGAAAGCAATGTTCACAGGCCTCTTTGAGGGGGAAACCTCCAGTCGAGCAATGCTCTGTTACAATAATCTTTAAGATAGGGTTTTCATACCCTCGAACCTTATTTATACTAAATATGTCTATCAAGAGAAGCATCTAGAGGAAGATCCTTCTAGAAGTGGAAGCTTCTATTAGGTCTTCTTACATCTGCTTTATTCTATTTTATTGAAAAGCCTTATTAATATTGACCTTTATTACATCTGAATATATTGATCTACCTATGTGCGGGTTAGGACCCTAACATGTCTGTCCCCTTAAAAATAGCCTTGTCCTCCAGGCTTGAGATCTGGAAACTGCTGTAGAATGGTAGTTGGTTCCCAAGTGGAATCTACTGGAGTCGTATCTTTCCAATGGACTAGCACTTCCTTGATGGTTCTCTGACGTAGGTGACGCTCACGCTGGTCCAAAATTACTTCTGGCTATAGCCAAATG
>SNQJ01S0028305.1:0-37228 GCA_010110895.2 Picea sitchensis
CAAGAGAAAGTGAGAGAGAGAGAGAGAGAGAGAGAGAGAGAGAATGGGGGGAAGAGGGGGGATAGAGAGATATTTAACTTTAACAACAACACACGCACATTCATGTTACTAATAACGCATGCACACTTTAGGAACATGTGTGCATTCCTAAAGCACATGCACATTATTTTTATTTCAATTTTTTAGGAACACACACATGTTCTTGTACACGTGTTTCTCCAGAACACACACAAGTTCTTGAGAATGTGCACGTGTTCTTGGAAACATTCCTACATGGCTTGTTGAGTGGAGGTTTGGGGTTTGTTGAACCTGTCACATCAAGAACGCATGTGCATTCCTAGAAATGTGCACAAATTCCTAGAAATGAACACACATTCCAAAAGTGCACGTTCCTTCTCACCCCGTTTCCACTTTATTGTCCACCAACTTTGTGCACTCACCTGTAAGTTTGTCCCCTTTCCCCTACCCATTTTGGAAAATACATTGACAAGTCAGAAGATTGTTTAGAAGAAATAGGTTGAGTCGGAACAACTCTCAATATTATAGTTATCATCATTATTCTCTACTTTGACAATATTGTTCTTATGGAAAGGAGTCCATATGATCTCAAAAAAGCAACTGAGAATCCTCAAGGATTTATTCTTTGGTACATATATCATTTTTAACACTGATAAGAAATTTTTTATGATAATTAAATCCAAAATGATCACTTACATTACTTTCATATATGACAACAACAACCTGGAGGAAGTGCCTTTGTACAAATATCTTGGGATTGATATTCATCACAAATTCAACTAGAACTATAGCATTGCGAAAAGGATAAATGAATGGTGGAAAGATTATTATGGGATTGAAAATAATTGTAAATCTATGGACCTTTGGATATGAGATAAGAAAAAACTCCTCTTTGAGACTTTTGTCAGACCTATTATCTTATATCGATGTGATGTTTGGGGATGAAATATATTTAGAGAATAATGGAGAAAGATAGAGAAGATAAAGAATAATTTTATAACTTATAATCTCAAAATTAAAGGCAATACACCCTATCATATCCTTCTCATAGAAATGAGCATTTTCCCCATTGAAAGCATGAGTATGACTAGGTACCTAATGTACAAGAAAAAATTAAACAACATAAAAGACAATATTCTTCCCAAAATTGCTTCAAACTCCAACTAAAACCACCTACAACTCAAACAAGGATGGTATAATTATGCCAAATCTTGCCTAAATCATCTATGAATAAAGGAAGAGATATTTCTACATAATAACGATAATATTAAAAATATAATTATATCTAAATTTAAGCAGAAATTGTGGTGTGATAAAGCATTAGATGATAAAAGAAAATTAATATACTATAAGGAGGTAATCAACCCCTCATCTTGAAGATCAAAATTGTCTCTCAGTTATGAATAGTGTAAAGAATAAAATCAACATTGCTAAAATAATAAGAAATTCTCATGAGTTTCATAGCGAAAATCAACATTGGACAATTCACAAAATGTCATGGGATGAAACAATCTACTATATTTGTGAAGATAAGAGGGTTGAGGATGATTGGAAATAAACTATATTATTATTGATTCTAGAATATGGGTCTAGCCTCTTGCGCCATGTCCACTGAGGCATAAAACCTCGGGCGAGGGCCACATGCCATCCACTTCCTGCCCCCCTCCCCTCTCCCACCCCCATTTTTCAATCTCCCATTTTCAGGCTCTCGTAACTCACTTTGCTGACTCATGTACCCCACTCCTAGTCACTTCCCCAATGTCGTCACAATACTTCTCTAGGTGATAACCGCATTCCCTCCACGTGAGGAGGACACATGGAGGCCTCTAACACGGGGGCGGTGGATTTTGAGGCTTCCCCTTCTGGCCCCCATGCCTTTGTGTCTCATTTTGAGTTATTGGACTCCCTCCCTCCCTCCCATTTGTATTCTCCCACACCCTCACATTCATTCCTCCATCGTGGCTCATTCTTTCACAAGCCTTCCTCTCCCTCTCTCTCTCATGGAACCTCGCCATGTTCTCTCCCTCCCTCCACCTATGACCCTATGTCTTCTCCCTTCTTAGGAAAATATCTCTGTCTTGGGAGCACACAATTGGAGGAGGGGAAGGGGGTTTCTGGCTGCGGTGAGGAATCTCAAAAATTATCAACCTGGTGTATCAAGGAAAAGGGACTTGGAAAAAATGGTTGTGGGTGTTGACATTCCTCTCAACAACATCCCCCAACTCTTGGGGAAGACATTGGTCGAAAGGTTTAATGGAAAATATCCAGGATAAAAGGATCTAACAAGTTGGTTGCAAAACCACTAGAAACCACTTATTGGTTACGCCCCAAAGGTACACCTCTTGGCAAGAAGCTGCATCTCTTTTTCTTTCCTATCATATGAAGATTGCAAAGAAATCCACCAGTAGAGCTGGTCCTGGGGCCCTTATAGTTTGTCCCTGAAACCCTGGACAGTGGACTTAGACCCCCTAAAGGAATCTATGATAGTAATGAAAGTATGGGAAATTATGCCTGGGATGCCTCTAGCGTTCCGGTCCAGGGAAGCTCTAGAAGCCATCAAAAACAAATTGGGCTCTTTTATAAAATTGGAATGCAACTGGGAATCAGAAAAGGACCACAAGTGGGCTTGGATCATGTTTTAGGTGGATGTAAGAGAAGGTTTAGTAGGTAATATTGACCTGGTTTATGTTGGAATTAAATGGCACCAAAAGGTAGACTACTGGAGACTACCCTTTAGATACCATGGATGCCATGAAAATGGACACTTACGCTCTCAATGCTCCAGAATTACCTCGTTTCTACAACCTCATGTAATTAAATGGAAAAACAATTCCACTATAAAAAAGCAAGAGAGGGTGGAGGTCGACATAGTGGAAGGCATGAATGAAGATTGTGACATGGACATTGACAAAGGGGTCATCTCCAGTCAAGATCTAAGAGACTTGGTTTCTCAAGCTCCTGTTTCAGGTATGTCTCCCTTTCCTTCACCTCTTCATTCAGTCTCAGTTTTAAATCTTGATTCTCTCTCTAGCCCTCTCCCCTCACCAAATCCCCCTCTTTCACAAATTTTCAAGGAGATTTAGATCTTCCTATATATTTAGATATTCCACTTGAGGACTTAGATCTATTTCTTTCCTGGGAGAATCTCTTGCAGATAAGGCATATGTGCTCTATCCTTCCTTGTTTTTCCACCTCATCTCCTCCAACAATAAGGATGAAACCACATCAATGAAGGTTAAAGTAGTTTCATTGAAAACTATGTCTACAATCATATTATGCCATGAGTCTCGTAAAGGGAACAATAAAATGATACACTTATCTTCATCATAAATCTTAATATCAATAGACAATAACTAACTTTCCACAATATTGAAGGCGTTTAGATGCTCTTTCACCAAGTCTCCATCTTTCATCCTCAAGTTGTACAACATCTTCTATAAGAATAGTTTGTTTATTAGGGACTTAGAGTGCTATAAATCCCCTAACTTATCCCATAATACCTTCGATGTAGCTTCCCCTGACACATTCAATAATATTGAATATGAGAGACGTAATCATATTGTTCTCTTCGCCTTTTAATCCAACTTTACCCAGTATTCTATTGGCATTCATGTAAGTGTAGTACATGGATCCACAACCATCCATTGATATTTGTCCACCAACAAATCTTCCATCTTGAGATTCCCCAACTCAAAACTTTGTGCATTATATTTCTCAATATCTATTTTTGAATTGTTTGACATTTATTTTCACCTGAATAATTGATAATGTAGATCTCACACTGTAACAAGGTTTATCACAAACATGAGCCAAACCCCCAACCACAAAGGCGTTCCCTTGAAGATAATAATTGTTATGATACCAAATTTAGATTTTAATCTTGTACAATTAATTACTGCAAATGGATTCATAATAAAAATAGAAAAGATACAATGGCATACACACATTACACATATTTTACCCTACAAACCCAAACTGGGAAAACCAACAATCTGTTTAGAGCCACACCTCTAATTCCTTATTCATCATAAATCTTCATTTTTTACAATACAATATATATAGGATCCCACAACATCTAAAATCCCTAATCCATTGACCTGGATTAGTCAACAACCCTAATTTCTTATCCGGAATTAGAAAACCATCAACAATAACCATGTGTCGAAAACCACTATTTTTTTTTTTTGGGGGCTCCACTTCCAAAACCTTGGGTAGGGAGAATACACCCACATGCAACCCCCTGAACTCACGGTGCAACACAATTACTAGGTTTGGTTGTTAAAATAATATAACACACACCCAACATAAATATGAGTGATACATATGATTTTGTCACCTTGTTGTTTACCCCTGAGCGATCGTGTGACGAAACTCCAAACCCTGAAATCAATCGTTCAACTTCATTGCTCCCAAATCCAATGGATTCTCTCAACTGAGAATACTATGAAATCATGCCGAGAATGAGAGGTCAATTTCAATATGCATTGGTGGAGCCAAGGAGGAAACAAATCTTCAAAAGGGAATCTGCGATTGAATTGGAAATAAAAATGCACAATATCAAACAACCTGCATGGAGAAAATCCCATGGGAAAAACACAGGAAAAAAATTGTAGCATGGGGCATTGAGGTTGTTGTATGGAAGGATGAAACCCAATTTATTGAATAGGATGGAATTCAACATTACTTGGGTGCCCCACATATCACAGATATCGGAGGTTAGAAGGAAGAGGCCATATATTTATTATCAATCAGTATCACGACAACCATTTGTGGTTTGAAATCCTAGATGGAATTATAGGTGGTCTAATACATATAATTATAGGGTTGTCACATGGAGGAGAATCGGTCCCAAAAACTATTGACTCAACTAATTGGATACAATACCTCATAGGGATGATCTCAGCGAAAAATTTGAAGGGTTTTCTTATCAACAAGGTTAAAGAGAAGCATGACAAATGGACCTATATTATTGTTTTACTCTGCTTCACTACCATAGGTTGGGCATTTGATGTTAAAATTACAATGTTGGGGCCTATTGGTCAAATTAAGGAATCTTGGGTGAGATTTAACTGGCTGGAGCACCCGACAAACATTATCAAGAGAAATTATAAAGAATGCTAGGATCATAGGAGAGTTATTAGGTTCCCATATCCCCTCATCTAGATAGATATGAGTTAGATAATTCTAGTTGGTGAAGCCATATTAATACCAAAAAGAGTATCAACTATGGATACTTATCATATTCTTGCACCAGGTGCAACAGGTTCGTCAGATTCCCTTCTGACCAACGTAATGTTCAAAAATTGGGTCCATAATCTTAAGAATGCCTCTCATAGATGGAGGGTCGATCAAGTAGTTCATCAAGAACTACCACCACCATGCCACCTTCAACTCTGTATTGATATGACCAAAGCATGGTGTGGATACAATTCGACGCACGATCCAAAAGACTTATCTTATGAGCCGACACAATTGCAGATCTTTGAAGAATTAGAATGGAAGAATAACACTAAATTTCCAGTCCTTTCATAAGTTTTTGAAGAATATATGGCCATTGTAATGCCTCTCATAGATGTCTAGCATGAAAAAGAAAAGGATGTTGAGTTATATACTATACCATTTGTTGATAATCTGGAAAATATAGTGGGGTCCCCTATGAAGGGAATTCCAAAAAACATAAAACAACAAGAAAGAGTGGCACCAACAAAGGTAGTTGACATCGACTGGAAAGGTCTCCTCAAAGCCAAACAGTCAATAAATTTTGATAATCGATCAAGGAAAGCAAATTTTGATAATATTGGCGAAAGAATACTCCAACAGGTTGAAGAAAAAGGAAAAGAAAACTAACGAGAGGTATCCACATCTCGATAAATCATGAAATCCAGTGTTGAAACTACATATAATGAAGCAATGGCTCAAGTAAGATAAAACCATGCGAAAGGAACAGAAGCTAAGTAAGCTATAGAAAAACAGTTGGAAACAAGGTGACAAAAGAAACAAAGGTTGGAGGATTAGCAGGAGTCAAGCACTAGTTGGACTCACCCTCTTGGATATGGTCAACCAAAATCAAATCACACTGGGTAACCTCTTGACCCTATTCCTAAAAAGGAAATAAAAAGGAAATTCACCATTAACCTCACAAGGGAATCCCCATCGATTGAACCATCTCATATTATAGAAGAGAGAGAGCTAGTTGAAGACCCGCCAGGACAACAAACAAGGAAGAAGAAAACTAGAAGTGAAGTCTCTTATGAAGAGACAATGTTAGATCAGACTAACGAAGAAAAGGTTGATCACTCAACTGAAGTAGTCATGCCATATCTCCCCGACTGGGAAGAGCAGGAGAAAGTGCCTCAAGAAGGATAATGAGATAAGAACCACCATGGAAGTGGATTGAATAAGAAGGCCCCCCAAAATTATACAAACACAGAAGAGAAGAATAATTTCCCTGAGCATTCAGTCCATAACATAGAGCCAATACAATTGGGGTTGATTGAGCTAGTCATTCCTTTGCAGACCTTCCAAGTAGCAACAAAGTAGTAGAAAAATCAACAAGCATAACATAACCAACATAAATATTTAGAGGCATAAGATATAATAGATAATTCTAGTGTGAAAGACAAGGGTGAAACCAAAAATGATCAAGGGTCAATGGAAAAGTTGACTACCCTCCTAGAGCAGTTGACCAGAAATCAACCACCTTGAAAAAATACTGGGAAATATCTTGAAAAGAACCCTAAGAAATATTTTGAGAAGAGATCTGAGAACAATCCTGAGGAAAACCTTGATAAAAGTCATGAGAAGGACTTGAAGAAGCATCGTGAAAAATCCAGAGAAGACACCTGAAAAGGCTAATGATCCACAATAACAACCATCAAAGTCTAAGAGAAATATCAAAAATAAAAAGAAGATGACCCATCGCAAATAAACCACATCGACTATTACAAAATTGACAGCTTTTAGGTCCGTCAGAACATCTGAACCTGCAACATAAATGATCTTTTACCCATCTATGGAATATAAGAATCAAATCCTTGATCTATATAATGAAATCTCCAAAGAATCAGTAGCCATATGAAAGTGTGAAATGAAGGATGGGGATAGGTTGATAGAGAGGCAAGACAAACAACATGACAGATTGAAAATCTACATCGACCTGGTGAAAGAGAAACTTGACTTAGAGCCACTCAATGATGAAGTCAACACCTCGAATAGGCCATTAAAAAGATGCAACACGATGAGGAAAATTTCAACCCTGAATCGATAGTAGTATAGAAATATTCCATAACCGAGATGTTGGAATACCTCACACAAATGAAAACACTTGGAGTTCACACACACTATTCAATTGATGAACGACATAAATTTTCCCAATATATTCATTAAATGGATCTGCATATATATCAAACTACTTTTGAGAACTTGACACAACAACCAGTGCAACAACATCAGTCGAATCTTGTCTCTCCTTATTGACAAGATTCTAATTTTTCATCCCAAGTGTATCCAAATCAAATTTTCCAACTGGTAGTCCCCATTCAACAACACCAAAAATAGAATTTGAAGGAGCGCACACATCACAACTAGACAAAGGTGTCACAACAGTGGACCCAAAAGTGCACCTCCATAAATGGCCAGAGACAATCCCAGAAGAACCGCTCTACCAACCAAAAACAATGGGAGAGAAAGTAGAATCAACAACATGATATATGTTTATGAATGTCTAAAAGTATTGGAAACACCTCAATTTTGGCACCATATACTTTTCGTTTTTAAGTGTATAATTTTTTTTACATTGAAATTTATTTTATCTATGTACAAATGTAATTGTAAGATCATTGGGTGTGGGGGAGATTTTGGAAGGGCCATTTGACCACATCGACTAGATTTCCAACCCTAGTTGGAACAATCGACCAAAATTTTCAAGGCTAGGTTGAGTTAGCTGGAACCATGAAAAGACAGGTTGACCACATGACTGATAATCATACTGGAAACTACACTAGTTTGATTGACAACATCATTTTCTCCACTAGTAGCCACCCCATAATCATGCCAAAATTTCTATAAAAGGAACCCATGGGAGGAATCATGAGGCAATCTATAAGTACAGAGTAATTTCAAATGATTTTCTCAAGGTTGAGTATCATGATATTCAATCCCTGTACATAAATATTTCATTTGGGAGGGACCAAATTTCCACAGTGGTCCCCTAAGTATGAAGAGATTCACTTGTTTTCGCAACATAGAGAAGGTCCTCTCTCCATCAACATTGAAATGTCGCAATACCAAAAGGATATTACATAGTTCATCGTAAGGTAGATTTGCACCAACTAGGCATTGATTGAATCCAACACAGATTCAAGAGACATGAGTCATAAATGTTGGTTTTGTTTTTCAACAAGGGACTAGGGCGGAGACGAATTACTAAAATATTATTCCATCTAATAGAGATTCGTTGACCAAGCCATTATGATGGATCAAGATTGAATGAAATCAATGTCTTCAGCCTGTACTTCTTCATAATTGAATAAAATGTTGTCCTACTTCTTTGTGATTGTATAAAAAATGGTATGTAATCATCCAACAACATCAACAATAGAAGTCACAGAAGATTCATTAAAGTGATTAGCCCAATTAATTCTATGTCTTATTCAAAAAAATTGCAATCTCTCTCTCTTTGAAAGTTTTATAAATGTAATAATCACAAGCTTCCCATTTCTAGAGACGAGCAAGGATTTGAGGTGGGGGAGATGTTGTAGGGATTAGTCGACTTTGTCGACTAGGCTCGACATTCGACCAAGTCAGGAATGTAATTCAGATGATCACTCAATTGGGCTAACCGAACGAGGTAATTAGTAAGTTGCAACTGTCATGTAAATGAATATACAAGTTTAAATATGTGGCTATGTATCAAATAAAAGAAGGTTGTTGTATCATAATATAAAGTGCATATTGTTAGTATCCCTACTACTTTGTGTATTCTTCTATCTATGTCTATGTGTGTGCTTGTATAGTAGTGTGTTGTGTATATTTCTCTGTGTGAAGAACTACTTGTAACATACTTTCCCCTAGATTACAACAGTACTTTGAGAACTAGTCCATGAGGAAAGAATCACTAATATCAACTTTGCATAATCCTTGTTGTCTATGCCACTCATGGATGTGATCTAAGATGTGAGTAGAAATGGTTTTATGAAAATTGGTCAAGATTCATATCCCTATGCCATAGCATATTGGGAGATGGAAGAAGGTAAGGAAAACCTTGGCTATGGACTCAAAGGTTCTATGGGTATTACCATGTTGGTATATGTACCATTTGGTGGAAGCACCCATCAAAGTGCATTGAAATAGTTTCAACCTAATCAAATATTAGTTATGGGGTTGAAGGAACACCATAGGTGAAAGGACATGATATGGTTAGAAGGATCCTCTCTAGGTTTACCGACAAACGTTGGGATGTCAGAGGGAAGTTTGTTTGGCATATTGGGTCAAATGGGATCATGTTGTATAGGATCATTGATCAATTTGTTCAAATCAAGGAGATTTAAACATACAATAAAATGCATAGAAGGTTGGTTGGAATTGGCTCCAGGATTAGGACCTAAGAAGGTGGAATCAAGACCAAAACTAGATATACCAATACCCCTCTATGGAGAGGGAGGTTTTGAATTAGAATCACTAGAACCCAAGGGTGGGTTGGGGTCGGGAACCTGGTTTTGTCAAGCATGGAAGATAGTGTGTCTAATGGGAAATTCAGGTCGAAGGCCTTGCAGGTAATAATACTTTCTCCTATGGGGAGATATGGTATCCAGATGCGAGTATCCCCCTAAGGATGCAACAATCTAATCAAAATACTAAATGGAATGAAGTAATGAGCTAAGAAAATAATGGTCAAACAACATACACTACATGCTCAGGTGGTACATGAATTGGTCTTAAGTGTCTCCGAAAAATGAATGTATCCTAACATAAGAAGCTTTGTCCTATAAAGAGAAAATACTCTAGCCTATAATATAAACTAATTGCACTCAAACAAAACCTAGTATATGGATAGGGGCCTTCCTAACAACTAATAATAGGGCAGATGAGGTCCCATTTGTAGTTGAGTGAAGGTACAAAAGAGAGTTATAATTGTGGGGTAGTGGGTAGTGAGAAGTTCCAATGGCCTGCACAAATTCATCTTAGGCACCCTTCATCTTGCAAGAACCACCTAGGTAAGGATACCTAAGAATGGCCACTAAGCTACCTATTCATGGACATGTGTAACATGTTACATTTCCTTCAAGCTAAAATCACATGGTATGGGGATCTTCAGTAGTTAAAGAGCAAGGAGTCTTAATCACACCTCTAGTCCAAACCTTGGCATTATTGACTCTAAAAGATCACACCTTTTACCAAATGGGATGGGACCATGTATGATAGAAATGGTTTTAGTTCCCTAATAGTCAACCTCTATGTTTCAATGTGAAATGACTAAGGGAAATTATTTCGATTCCTATCCCAAGAGACCTAACCTAACTATAATATTTTTTTCAGTGCCCAAGTAGGGTGAAGTGTGTGTTAAATTAGGGGGTTTAATTATTAGGATGAGCTTGGTTCCATGAACCAAGAATAATTTTTAAGGTGTGGTTTATGTGCACATGTGGTGTGACTAACTAAAAATGCTTGTGAGAAAATAAAATAAAATAAAATTAAAATTAAAATCTAAACTACTATGCAAATAAGTAACCAGAGGCAATTATTGAAATAAAATGATCTAATTTCATTTTAAAATATGAAATGAACTTGCACAAATTCACATTTCAAAGTAAAAAACAATTTATTCCACCCTTTAGCTTACAAGAAACAAATTTAAGGAAAGGAAACCTCTATGGGAAAGTAAAAAACAAAGGGTCCTATGAGAATCTTTATTTTTGACTAATAGCTTGTGAAAATCTGAAATAAAAGTAATTTGAAACATAAAATAAGATGCACCTAGAGTTGTATGGAAAGTTAAAATTGAATGATAGAAAATAAATGGATTCCTACATACATCTAATACTAGGTCAATAATGTATGTCATTTTTTTTTCATTTCCTTGTAACTAATGATTAATGAAAAAACTAAAAGCCTAAATGCCTAAACAACAATTACAAAGTCTAATTTGCGGCCTACTATAGTAAAAAACAAAAAGTAAAATATTTAAGAGATCAATTGGGGAAAGGTACTGAAACCCTAGGGTATTTGTTTGTCAATATCGTAGATCTCCTAAATATGATACTTTAACCTACAATAAGAGTATCTAAAAGTAACCTACATGCCCTTAATAAGACTCATGTAGCTGAATACAAACCCTAAAAATTGAAAAAATGAGTATTTTGGGCCAATGTAAAAACTCACCTAGTTAATTGCATTTCCCTTCCAAAATATGCCATTGGTTCCTACATTGGTCAATGTAGATTTTGAATCCATAAAATGTGTTGGTTAATGCACTAAATGCCTCTCGTTCCTGTATTGGATTGTGAGAGATCTCTGAAAGTTGTGAGCTCATATCTCTAGGAGGCTTAAAGGGTTTCTAACACTTGTTTCCTGAAAACATGAACCAAAAAGAAATGGCAACTTGAAATCCCCTAAAAACAAAGAAAATCAAATAAAAAGAAGAGGAAAGAAGTTTATCGATGCACCCACAACCAAGGATCACGAGAATGGCTCATATCCCTATTGGAGTCTCCATTCTGTTGGTGTAAATGTGCAAAGAGGGTTAGTCGATCTATAGATCTTGTGGTTGCTTCAATATTACATAAAAAAACAAGTAAAAACTAGGAACCTAGCTTTTAATTGATATATTCATCTTCATAGTTATGTTATTCATGTAAACGGAAATAAAATGTAGCAAAAAGAAATGAACCAAAATGAAAAATCCATGAAAGAATGAACATGAGATCCATTACCCAATGAAATGGTTGTACAAAGCACCAATGAAGAAGCCACTTGAAGATGTTTATCTCCTTCACCTCCTCTTTGGGAGGGTTCTTGATATTTGTTGAGTGTATGCTTGCTCTCTCTCCCTTGTGGTTGTGTGTAACAATGGATGTTGAGGGAACTACTATCAAGAAAATAGGGCTCTTGAGCTATGGAGCAAATCTAGCGACATGTACCCACAAAGATTGAATATGAGAAAGGGGGGAGAACCTTTTGATTTTATAAGAAAAAAATGAATTTTATTTATTTTATTTTATTTTTTAATAGTTACAAGAGAGAAAGGTCATAAATGTTTTTTTTTTACTTTATTAGGTGAAAACAACTCTAGGAAAGTGGTTCCTTTAAGTTATAATGATGAAATATAGTGTAAAAGTGGGTTTTGTCTTATGGTACCCATACTATTAGCAATGTCTTTCGATACATCTAGAATTTTGGTTTAGGTGATCAATTTTTGGATGATAACAACATGCACACTAATGTGCATGGATAACTTTATAAATTTGTGCATGTGACAACCAAAAAATGATGATGGATTAGGTTCATCTCATTATCTCTTACTCTCCCAAATTTGTGCACATTATGTAAATTAGAGAATATTAATGAGTGGTGATCAAGTATTTCTTATTCCCTTAACTAAATTATGTATACTCCATGTTGGGAAATAGTTGATTGTCTACTATTGCAGACCTTCAAATTGTTCATATCCCATTATATGGTCATGTTCAATTTAAGAAAAATCATAGTTGACAATGTTGCTCTATTTTATCATACCAATGTATATTTAATGAATGAATTTCATTTGCATATGAGCTAACTCAATATTTGATCAATTCCCACAGGTTAGAGACTAGTTAGTACTTGTGTAATCTAAAAATTTTGCATCTTGTATTATGGTTGAGTTAATTTTTCTAATTCACTATCAGTTGGATCATTGACAATACCTAATCCTAATAATTTGTTCGTCGAAATAAAAATTTGAATTTGAATTATACAAAATTATTTTGGCCTTCACATATAATGCCAAAAAAACAATCCTTCATATTTGAAAACAAAAAATGACCATTATTATAATTTTTAATTAATAACATTAAAAATACTAAATAACATTGAAATACCTATGAAAAACAATGTTTTTTTATTTTTTTTAGCATTTCACAATGTAACAAAGTGTTGTTTTAGCAAGCCTAACATAAAACAAAATGATACAAACATCAAAGCTCAATGTTTTAAGCAATATCCCCAACTATGCACATTTTAGGTAGATTTTATGTAGTATGTACTCCAAGATTACTTTTTGAACTATCAATTTTTTTTCTAAGGATCCAATCATATATAGTTTTATTTAATATGTTTTCTAAGAGGAACATCACACACAAGTATTAAAAGAAAAAAAATAATAAAAAAATTATGTACATTAGAGTGAAAATGATGGCAGTAAATTCACAACATTATATTTATTAGTTAAAAAATGGTAACAAAGAATGCACATTATTTGTTTTATTATAACATTTTTACTTAGCTAATTGAAAATAAGCATATATATTTTACTAACAATTTTAATTTGAGTTTAGAAAAAATATGTAAATTTTTGTAAAATTGACATTTTGATTCTATGAGTTAGAATTTTATCATAAATAACTGAAAATAATGTCTATTTCATAATAATTCTAGATTACTTTAAAAAAAACATTATAATTATGTAAAAGAATTTTATCATAATTAGAGATTATTTCTAAAAATAAAAATAAACATTATAATTCATGTAAAATAATTTTACCAACAATGATAAAAATATATATTCATGTAAAATAATTTTACCAACAATGATGTGTAAATATATATATATATATATATATATTTATTCCAAAGGTGTATATACATATATATATATATATATATATATATATATATATATATATATATATGGATAGTAAATTTTGTTGGCACATGAAGATGTGAAAGAAATTTGATGAAAAATTTGTGATTTATTTTGTTTATTATTATTATTATTATTATTATTATTATTATATATATATCCCACCACCATCTCTATTTTCATAATATATGAGGGTGAGGGGATTAGTAGATAAAACATATTAATGTGTTTTATATACTAATTCAGCTCACACTCACCCTCATCCCTATCCTATCTTCACTCTCTCTCTCTCATATATATGAGGGTCATATATATGAGGGTGATATGTTTTCTCTACTAATCCTTTAGCCCCACCCCACCCTCATAATATATAAGGGTGGGAGATTAGAAGAAAAAACATATATATATTCCAAACAAAATAAATCACAAATTCCTTATCAAATTCCTTTCACATCCTCATAATTCATAATTATGCCAACAAATTTAATATCCCATACAACAAATGTATTTTACAATTTGTAATACAAAAATTATCATACAACATTAAATAAAAAACTATAAAATAAATGTAATACAAAAATTATCATACAACATTAAATAAAACACTATAAAATAAATGTTTTGAAAATACTTGACATTTAAAAATAAAAAAAAAAAAAAATTAAAAAATAACTCTTATTTCTCTAATTCTATAAAAATACAAACAATATATTTCATAACATTGAAAATTCAAACTAATGAATGCATTGGACTTTATTGAGAAGGACAATGATTTTCAACCAAGGATGAGATAGTACATGTAAATTCTTTTATTTAATTTCTGGCTTGCATGTGCATTAGATCTCTTTTCCAATTTTCCAATGTGTTAGTTGTGATCTCTTTATCAATATCCTATATACGTTTAAATTCCTTTTTAGTTTTATACAACTATTTTACACTTTTATTTTGAAACAGCTTACATTTTAATAATTAAATTAAATTTCACCAATGTTTCAATAAGGCAAAACTTAATTTTATTAAAAAGAAAACACTTTTTGACTTTTTACACTTATTTGATTCCTCATAAACAAGACAAGCAGTGTTCTTAAATTTTAATAAATAAGACACCGTATTCATACTTCCTTGTCCTTTAGTTTTAGTTAATGTATTAAATTTATAAAACTTATTTTCCTCACCTCCGCATTCGACGGACTCTCATTTTTTGCGTTAACAGTTTTTTCCACATTAATGCTTTCCGTAGTCGTGCTCCTTATCAAATTTCTGTATAATGTGATGTGAGGTTTACTTTTGCAATACAATGTTTTCCTGTTGTTTAGCTATTTTATGTTTTTGTTTTTTATTCGAATCAGTCCATATAAATATTCTCTTTTGGGCAGCGTTATTTCTCAATCTAAAGGCAGGCAGATCCTCGGCTTTATGCTTTAAGAGGGCCACTTCACTTATTTTATTGGCTTTATGCTGTAAGAGGTTTGCTGGCTTTTGAGAAGTCTCTTAGAAAGAAGAAGAGCCTTCCTTGCTTGCTGTCTTTGTTGTGCTGTTATTATTGTTTCCCTTGAGGTGAAAGAAAGCGAGGTGGGCATGCCTGAGAAAGATGAAGGGGTGGTTAGAAAAGAGGGACATAAAGTAAATAAAGTAAGTAGAGGGCCTAACGAAAGGAGAAAGGTGCAAGTGAAAAGTGTAGTAGTGTTGGTTGGATGTATAAAATCATAATTTTCTGTTATTTAAATTGTATTTTTGAATACAGAAATGGATTTAGCTTGTTGAAAAAATTGAGACATTCTTATTACACAGAATTAATCACTCAAATCTGTAAATATAGTAATTTCTGATAAGATTTAAGGTAAATATCCCCAAAAAATCTCTTAAAAATCCAAAACATAGGATAAATAAATTGTTTTTCTGAATATATAAATGGATAAATAGATTCAATTTGTTAAAATTTTGATTATAAAAACTTAATGACAATTCTGACACGCTCTCATACCCATTTTAAACAAAATTAAACATATAATATTCCAAAAACAAAAATTATAAACTTTTGAATAAGGCTTCTTACTGGATCGGCATTTTAAACAAAATTAAACATATAATATTCAAAAACAAAAATTATAAACTTTAGAATAAGGCTTCTTACTGGATGGGCATAGTACAAGGGAAAGTCATATTGTTTTGTTTGAATTTTTGGATGGGCATAGTACAAGGGAAAGTCATATTGTTTTGTTTGAATTTTTTTAGAAGTCAGTGTAAAAACATCATACATGATTTATTTATTTTCTAAAACTTTTGAGAACATTGTTTTGATGAGATAATTTCGGCATCTAAAAGTGGACAGTATAATTACTCTTATCCCACGCCCTTATTATCTATGTCCCAACTGTGTCAAGTGTAACTTAAGCAAGCATAACAAATACCAAAACAGAGTCTTAACGAACAGAAAAATACATATTTTATATAGTTGTGCTGCGATATTAAGCATAAATACGTGTGTTGAGCTCTTAGCCAAAACACATCGATTAAACCCCAATTGAGTAATTCCAAAAGATCAGCTCATAGACAGCCCTACAGTTCAACACATGCAGGCATTACATAAACACTGGAGTACAAATACTCTCACCGTTTCTTAACTTCCGTCCGGGAGAGATAAATTTTAGGATCTCTCACGCAGAAGAACTCAGTCACTAATAACAGATCTACTTATCTATAACCATAGCCATATATGTCAGAGAAGCATTGTCCGCTCATCTATAACATGAATCAGAACTGTTATAATTTAAAACTTATAGAGAATATAAGAATAATGGATTCAAATGATCAAGGGCACTTGGGGCCGCCTTGCTGAGTTTTCCAGTTGTTGTAGCAAGGGCATACTTGTTTGTTTCCATAAGTCCCGGGAGGAACACACAGACACTTTGCGCAGCACTTTTGACAGAAGAACATGCATGGTTTCTTGTGAGAAGTGGCCGAACACCGATATGAACACCTTCCCCCGCATTCTGCATTAACATTACAATACATTCATCACCTGTACTACCTGCAAATAAAGAATAAAGAGTGCCAACATAAAACAAAACCCAGAAAAGGCCGAACCTGATGGATGAAGTCTGCCACTGCCCCTCCCCTAATCGACCAGAGATGCAATACTTGTCAGATACAACATTGAGAAAATACAACATCTAACCACGTAGCAAAAAGGATTGACCAGATCCAATTTAACATGGATCTATTAATTTTGATAAGGACATAATTTTTTTTTCTGAAAATCTGATAAGAAATCTAAAGTATCTTTCAAAATTCGATATAAAACTAGTCAAATAAGCAAACGAGATTGACTACCAGAAGTTAAACTAACCCCTGGAATATGATAGCTACAGAGGATTGAAAACTATAAACTTACTCGCTTCTGCTGCATCCAAGTATCCCCATTACTGTATGGTAACGCTGCCTGCAAAATCAGAGAGGACATTGTTATGCAAAGTTCTGTCACTTGATTGATCGCATGAAATAATATAAAATATAAACTTTGCATTGTGATCTGCAACGCACCTCTATATTCCATATGAACAAGGCGAACACAATAACGAGCACAGTAAATGCTAGAAGGCGCGCCATGGAAAATAAAGCAAGGCAGCTACTTAAATGCCCTCGAGTCAACTCAGCAAGACTCGATAGAAATGCTTGGAGGTTGGTGTGAAGTAAGAAGCCGAGGTATGAGCAATATATAGGGCCAGAAAGAGTAACAGCCTCGTTGGGGATGAGAATTATAAGTGCAGTGCCATTGTCGAAAATCAAGGAGGCGTCACGGGACTCGATCATCTGGTGGGTCCTATTAGTATTAAAATTAAAAGAAAACCGCGTGTACGTCCTTGATATCCGCTCGTCCGTGGTACTGTTTGGAGGCCTGGAGGGACGTCTGTGCTCCTTACAACTTTCTTGATCTGCCAATGTCGACGTCGGTGGGTCTCGAGAGTTGAAAATGGAGGGGCTGGGGGGACCCTCCGCATGTAACTGCAGGATGAACGCCGAAAATGGGGTTTCGTAAAGTAGAAATGAGGAATAACACTAACAAACCCATGTGCACCGACAGTTGCTGCATTGGAGAAAACGCAGTCAGTTGGATTCTCAATCTGTGCCCGACCAACATGTGCATTGTGCCGCGTCTGTCATGTGCATCAATCAAGAAGCATGAGGAAGTGTACTCATCTTAACAGTTTGACTCTTTTTTATCGAATGGAAATGGTTTTAGTTAGAGATTCAACTTCCATAATTGTTTTGGTTTACATTCTCTAAGTAGTCATAAATTATTTGTTTGTTGTTGTTTTTTTAGGGAGTTTTACTATTTAGTCGATCCAGGATCTTTCTGTAGTTATTGGGATTGGCCATTTTGTTGAAAAATTCTAGCTAGCTTGTTTGCTAAATATTTGGACTTGAATGTGAGACCTTCTTGAGTCTTCCTTAAAAGTTTTGTTTTTTTCCAAGAATATTATCTGTTTAATTTTGCTTGAAATCTGGCAAGAAATTATTAGATTTGCAGATTTGAATAGTTAATAATCCAAGTGCTTTAGAGGTTTTTCATTTAGACAACACCCCTAAGAAGTGGGTTAATTTCAAAGTGTTTAAACACTTAGCTGTAAAGTTATAAATACTATAAATATTAATGTAAAGCGTTTAAATATTGATGATGATGATGATGATGAACATCCACTAAGACCTAATTGGTCTATCAGACCTTAAGAGGATAAATGATTACTTGTGATTCTTTAGAATTTTGTTTCTGTGCTCTAAAAGCATTACATATTACTAGATCCAAATATATTTTAGATTTAATGGTGTCAAAATGTTATTTGTTAATTTATTAAAATTTGGCCCTAATTTTTCAAGAAAAGTAAACAAATTTATCTTTTAAAATGTGTTTTTTTTTACAAAATAAATAAAGTTTTAAAAAATATTAACAAAAAATAATTGAATTTGTCTACTTTTTAACCTACTTCGTTATTTTTTTATTCTTAAAATTTTATTTATATTTGGATTTTTCTTAAAAAATTATTTATGATAGAAAAATAACTCTAACTACTAAAGTAATTCACTTAATTTTAAATTTAAAAAACAAAGTCAATAAAATCTCACACACCATTAAAAAAAACTAGAGCATTCTAAGATTACAAGTCTTTTCTCACATAAGAATGCATCTAAATATTTTTTTTTTTTAATTAACAAATAAATAAGCTAATAAATAGATCAATTCAACTTCTTTTATATTACTTTTTAAGACAAAAATCCATTTATAATTAAATATTTTTTATAAATTATAGTAATATAAATAATTCTGGAATAATCCAAAATTTATGTTGTGATTAAAATTTTCAATTGAGTAGAGTTGAAAATTTTATAACCTATAATCTCAAAATTAAAGGAAATAAGCCCTATCTCATCCTCCTCTTAGAAACAAGTCTTTGCTTCCTAAAATTGCTTCAAAATTGAGTCATAACCAACATCAACTCAAGGGAGGATGGCATAAAGATGCCTGATCTTGGCTAAACTATTGGGGAATCATGGAAGACACCATTTTGCATAATAAAGATACAATTAAAAAAGGTCAAATCAAAATTTAAGGAGAAAATGTGGTGTGATAAAGAGTTAGAGGAAAAAAGAAAATTAAGGTATTATAAGGATGTAATCAACCCTAATCTAGAAGATCAAAATTATCTATCTGTTTTGCCAAGTGTAAAGAAAAAAATAAACATTGCTAAGATAAGTTAGATCTCATTTTCAAAATCTGTTATACTATCAACCTTCCTAAGCTCTTAATTCAATAAAAGTATAGTGATCTTGGAAAGTTTCTCTTAATGCTTTTCTAGCACAAAAACAAAATTCTAAAAAAACACAATTAATCACTTACCCTCTTAAGATCTGATATACCAATTGAATCTTAATGAACGTTAGTCATCATCATCATAATATTTATTAAAATAAATTAAAAATTAATAAAAATTAAATTATTCACTTATTAACAAAACTGTATTAATTAAAAAATTATTTTCAAAATTTAACCTTAAACTAAATTTATATTATTTTCAAAATTTAACCTTAAACTAAATTTATATTATGCTCTAATAATATATTAGAATACGCAATTAAATTGTGTAGAACGTTCAACCCTCTCCGAGTGACAAAAGGGCCCAATTAAATAATTTTGTTAGTCGGGTTATACTATAAATCAATTATATTGTGCTCTAATAATATATTAGAATACGCAATTAAATTGGGTAGAAAGTTCAACCCTCTCCTAGTGACAAAAGGGGTCCAATTAAATAATTTTGTTAGTTAGGTTATACTATAGCGATGGATAATATTCTCATCGCATCATGGAGGGATTTACCTAAAGTTTCTAGCAAGTGTACGAAAGCTTTGTTTAAAAATCTTTGAAACGACATGTCCCATAAGTTTCGCTGGCAGATTTGGAAAGAGAGGAATCTAGCGACCTTTGAAGGTCATCCTCCCTCTATTCAGGCGGATATTCAAAGAGTTTGGGCTACCTTCCATTGGCTTTCCCCATCGATCAAATTTATGGCTCCAAAGACTTGTGAAATCACTTTATCAGAAGGTTATACACTGGTGTGTTTCGATGGAGCAGCTGCATCCTCTGGCCTAAACTGTGGGGCTGGCGGACTTTCAAAAACACATACAAAAGAGACTTCTAGTTGGTTTTAAAAGCGTGGGAAGGGCACAAATTCAAAGCCCAGAGCTTTTGGGTTTGTGGACAACCCTAGCCCTTGCCTCATTTTGGTCATTGGATCACCTACTAATCCTCGGGGACTCGAGATTAGTCATAGAGTGGATCAATAACAAGTGCATTTTCCACGCGGTTCATATTGAGAGTAGAGTGGATCAATAACAAGTGCATTTTCCACGCGGTTCATATTGAGAGCTGGATGGATAGAACACGTTTGCTCTCGAAGCAATTCATGGATGTGAAGTACAACCATATCTCCAGATTGCATAACAAGGAGGCAGATGCTCTTTCTAAAAGAGCTCTCAGTGGTGTGGTGGGCCGCCTATCGATTTTCCATACAGAGAATGGGATCGATAGTCCCATTACCTTATTAAACCTGTTTGAATGAGCGCTCAGTGCTGGGATTGGTTTCATTTGATGAAGCCTGTCAGAACTCTCCGGGGGATTTTTGCATTCAATTCCATATACAGACTTCCTAATCCCATGTTGGATCGTCTACTAGCATTGGGATTTCATCTCTGCTTGGATGGAGGGCGCTCATTGGCGTTGGGGCTTACACACTGCAAGTTTAGAGGCGGGATTGTGTACTGATCCGCACTCATCACCGATCATACTGTCTGTATTCGTTGTTCAAACACATAGCACACATTGATATTACCTGGTCGGCCCTCCTCTGTTTTCATCGGTGACAGCTTGTCTCAGTCAGCAACGGGATCTCTCTCTGTAGCTCGGTCAATGATGGAATTGGCTTGACTGTAATCCTTTCTACAGCTCTACAGAACCTGTCATGTAAATGATTATATATCAATATACATCGAGTAATAATTTTTTCTTGGAAAAAAAAAGTTTCGCTATTTTAATAAAAAAAAGTGTATTTAAATAAGTTAGTTGGGCACTTCGTTTATCTCACACAAATAAAAGGGAGGCCATGTCTCAATAATTTAACCCTCTCCATCCAATACACAAAAGTTCATTTAAATATTGGTTGGGTTGTCTTTTAATGATAGAATTAATTTTCGTTATTTGGGTCGTTTTTGTTAAATGTAATAGGGATTTATTTAAAAATCACCCTTCCAAAAAATTATGGGAAAACTTATCTTATATGATTTTTTTAATAGTTTTTACAATTATATATATATATATTATTAGTAATAATAAACTAATTTTATTTAATAATCTTTGTTATTTTCATGCGTTATGATTTTATTTAGAAGTAGAAAGAGACATTTGTCCTTTTAAATAACGAATTTTGGATCCAACAATCCCCTCCACCAACCGGAACATGTAAAAACAAAAACTTCAAATCAAAATAATCCGGGAATTATAGACATCACAGATACTCAACATTTGCAAATAAAGTTTTGACAACAGTTTAAAAAAAATAAAAATTACATGTAATATCACAATCAATAATAACACTAAATCAAGCCCACTTAGGTTAAGTTAATTTAGATGGAGTGTTTTTTTACTTTTATTTTCATAGTCTGACTACAAAAATCTACATACCCTACCCCTTCTTAATATGAACCTATAACCTCAAAAAAAAAACACAATTCCTAACTATTTTTCTACATTAATTATAAAAATTGTTTCATAATAATAAATATATAAATATTAACCCACCATAATCATTATACTAACAAGAACGTGATGTCTTCTACTAACTATAAAATCTCAAATCCGTGAGTTTGATCCTCTCCCAAAAGAAAAAAGGCTGTATACCCATACTTGTAAATATATATAAAAAAATCAAATTATCTTTATTCATCTATCATTATAGTTATAACAAGAACCGAGGGAGAGGATGGTCAAATTTGGTCACTTGGTGTTAAATGATAATGTAAATTAAAGTGTCATTAAAGTCAATGAGATGGCCCCGTCATGCACGGAAAAGTCATGGCAAGCGTGGGGTTCTTTCTTTTGTAATTGCCTCCAAGGATTGAAGGACAAGACAGTGATAATTACTCTAACATGAATCTCTTTTATCAAAGGGAAAACATGTCTTTGTCTTATTATTTCATGAAAACCAAGTTGCACAACTGTTATGATAAGAGCTTAAATTTGGAGGGTAAGAAATTTAAACAACTAATATATGATTTTTTTTCAATATTTTTTTTTTTAATAAAAAAACTTAGACTTTATATATTTTTAAAAATATTTTTTAATAAATAAGATAAGAGAATAATAAAAAAATTACACTTTATAATTTTTTTAAATATTTTTTAATAAATAGGATAGGAGGATAGGATAATTTTTAATAAATAGGATAGGAGGATATGATATTTTTTAATAAATAGGATAGGAGGATAGGATTTAAAGAAATCCTGATCTTATCTTTATTTTTATTTTGTTTAACCTTGATTGTGGGAGAGTTACAATTTCTCTTTATAAACAAATTTATTTAACTTTTTTCACTAAAAGGTTTGCTCTTTATCTAACTCTCTATTCTTAGATTCGTGGCTTCTTTTCATTCTTTGTGACGAAGTATCCATATTTACCATAGCCCTAAAGGAGGGGTGTCCAAAAAGTGTACATTCTCACGTTTTTCCATCAAAAGATATTTTCCTCATTCAATTTTCCTAAACCCATGCCTTCCTCCCCTAAATCTATATATTGTTGTAAATCATCATATTTTCTATCTACTTTATTTTTCATTGGATGTTCATGATATTGCCCAACTTTAATCATTAGCTTGTTCGACTTTATGTCTACTGAGCTTTGAATTTAAATTATTAGTGCTGTTGTGCTCCATTTAAACAATTATATCACAACCAACCCATTATAAAACTTTTAGAGTGTAGATTTTTCCCATTATAAAACTTTTAGAGTGTAGATTTTTGTAGGTTATTATATAAGTTTTAAATAGGTGAATACTTTACAATTTTTTTTTTTCAAAAGTGACAAAACTTAATATGACTTAGTAGTTAAAGACAACTATCATCAACTACTATCTACAAATGTGGGTTGATTCATCAACATTATTCAAGGAAAACTATGTCATCTAAAATGACCAACTAGTAGTTTGCATGGGGCAAACTTTCGCTTATTAATTAATTAAAAACACTTTTAAGTCTTATTATGAGACCAACATTCCACAATTTATAAAAAATACAAAATAACAAAATAATAATCAGTATTGTAAAAAAAACATAAAAATGTTTATATAAGAAAAGGAGAAAACAAAATTAGAACAATAAATTCAAGTGAGGCTTAAAAGAGAAAAACTACAAAGTAAAGAAAATTCGATTTGTCATCATTATATGAGAAAACATAAGAAGGTTGAAAAGTAAAATTTTCCCTAGATTTGGTATATAAATATATTTATAGAGCATTGAGTTGGTCAAGTGTTAAGGGATAAGAAATATGACCATAATGGAAGTTGTAAACATGGTAGACTAGAAGCACAAATGGGGTAGAGGAAGAGGTTATTGAATAATGAAAATCAAGCAAATACAAATTAAGGGAAACATTGATTTTAAGGTCACATAACAAGGGACCGCCTACGCATAATAATTTAACTATTAATGTTTACGGAGATGTACATACCCTACCCCCTCTAGATTTGAACCTATGACCTCCAATAAGGAAACACAGGTTCTTAACTATTGAATACATTTTTAATATACTTAAACAACTATGACTTTCTTCCTCTAATAATAATTTGGATAGACCCCCGGATGGGGTGTTATTGGTTGACACTGGGCATATGGAGGAGGCTGGCACCAGCCCATCGGGCACGAGGCCATGTGATGGGCTCATGCTGGATCCCGTCACCGCCCTCCAGTATTAATTTGATGCAACGAGCAGTTAAGGCTTGTACGCGCACAATTAAGGTTTGTTCGCTCCCCCTCCATTTGGATTTTCATAACATGGCTCTCGCGCGGATTATTACCCATAGTCTATGGTCCAGGAGCAGTGCGTTTCCCCCTGCGTGCTCTTGGGCGGACTTCATTCGCTTCCTGTGGCTCCTCGCTTTCTTTCTCCGTCTCCACGTACCCTGCGAGCTGCTTCACCTTGTCCCCAAGCCTGGTCCAATACCTCGCGAACGAGGGAAGCCACGAAGGGGCTCTCCCTGGAGGCCTCGAAGGCCCTCTCTCTCGCCTCCTGGTTCGCAGTCTCATCCTATGACAATGGTCCCCTGGATAGCAAACCTCCCTCAGCAGCCGGACCCCGCCTCTGCAAAACTGATACCTGGCCTCCTACCCGCAGTGAATCCACCCCGGAGCTCCGCAGAAGGTCCCCCTCCTCCCCGCAGACCAGAGAATTACGCTCATCAGAACCCCGTCTCCAGCACAGGTGTGTAGCTTAGGGACAATCTCGAAAACATTTACGACCTGGTGTTCGAGCTACGTAAGGAGGTAGACGACCTCCACTTCCGGGTGCATTCAACAAACAACAAGGTGGCGACTCTCCTCCATCTCCTGGCTTCCATGAGCGCGACCTTTCCCTCTCACCTGGATGGAGTGTCCTCAGAAGAAATGCCCAGCGCGGCAACTAAGGAGGGCGACACCATGCAACAAAGAGCATAAAAGGCTGGGATGGAGGGCACATCTAGTGAGATGGCAAGAGCTGATTCAGTGAGTCGACAACAACAGCTGGAGGCGCAAGAGGCTGAGCGAGCAGTGGACAGCGTGAATACTGAGATGATTTGGGACTCGGGGCCCACCTTCATAGAGGAAGAACCATGGCCAGGTGACCTCTCAGCCATGAACCAGGGTCACCAGTCAAGTGTTTAATTGTGTTTTAAAGGCCACCTCTGTCAGTCCTAGTTAGTTTTCTTTTGAAGTACAGCTCATACTTACTATCTTTTTTAATCCTAACACTGATTAGCAAACTTTATAGGCTGGCTGGACTGGTTTCCCCTCTGTTGGGGCAGTCCAGTGTAGCCATACTGTCTATGGATGTTATCTGGCACTTTCACCAGTTTTTTGAAGGTACTTAATATAATTTATTCTTACTTAAAAAAAAAAAAATTGGATAGACATTTTTAATAAAATTATAATTTTATTTTTTGCAAAGGTGAAATACTATGTATTGGATGGGATAGAGAAAATCACTATATTAAAAATATAAAGTTACTCATCATATAATCATTTGAGCTTTTATGGAATGAATTTATTTGCAAGCGCAAAGTGGGAAAGTAACATATAACATATAGCAAGTGAGATGTTTAAAACGTAATTCTATTTAAAAAGATCTAAACCTAATTCTAATTAAGAAGAAGAATGAGTGGTTCGAATCCCTTAGGGGTCTCGTAACTCAGTGCCCCTCTAAATGTCAAAACTATAGGTCTCCTAGCGAAGAAGGTTAGTGTCCAGTTAACAACATTAATGCAGTGAGGATTAACGTGTTAATAGATCGGTCGATTGGAATTACAAGAGTCGTTGATTGTTCAAATCTGAGTGTTAAAGGTAGAAATTTCTAGAAGTACACATAACGTAAATCACACATATATCCAAAAGAGAGGGACAGATGAAAGATTTAGTGGGGATAGGATTGCCCAAATTATGAAAAGAAAAAGGTTTGAGAGACCACAACTCATCTTCTAATTTGGTCCAGCTGCAGGCATTCCAAATGATGTGCGACAGATTCTAATTCTTTTAGACTTATGTTGTCATTATGATTTTACAGATAAATGAGCCAAACACATTCATTTATTCAGTCATTATTTATTAATCATGTGTCTCACTTGGATGTTTGTTGTGGGTTGAATGAAAATAAAATAAAATAAATACATGTAATGAAGATTTATTTAAAATCTAATTCTATTTAAATAGATCAAAAGATTTGGAACCTAATTTTATTTAAAAATATTTAAAACCTAATTATATTTGGAACCTAATTCTATTTAAAAAGATTTAAACCTAATTATGTTGCAATAAATGTAAATACTTAAAACCTAATTCCATTGCAAGAGATTGAAACCTAATTCTGATTGAATTGCATGTCAAGGAATTCAAACAAAATGGTACATAAAATGGTCAAATTAATGAATATTGTGTTTGATCAACACCATTTAATTTCTGGTTAAATTATTAAAATCAAATGATGCATCAACTGAACATGATGACAAAGATTATTGTAGATCATCTAAGTTCAGGCATCGACATATAATAGATTGTTCATGAATAATTTTGAGACTGTTGTTGTCAAAATGTTGGCTTCACACTACGGTCATGGTCTAGCGATGTAGTATATGTGATTATGGTTCCATTGAAGTTTTGAAAATTATAGGGTCACTTAGTTGTTGACAATTAGAGGGGCACTGATTTACGGGACTGCTAAGGGATTCAAACCACTCATTCTTCATCTTAATTAGAATTAGGTTCTAGATCTTTTAAAATAGAACTCATGAATGCAGATACATATCGGCATTCACATCTAATTAATGGTCGTGCTAGTATTTAACAAATTAATACTCAATAGATATAATTTAGTATTACATTAATACTCAATGTTTTTTTTTCCAAAGGAAAAAACCATATATTATATTTAGAGATAAAGATTTACATATGGTAAAAATGCATGTGAGAACATGCATTTTGTTCCCAAAAGGTATTTACAAAAGTTGATACATGTCTGTTGAGATACATAGATAAGTCTAAAATATATATGATGCCTGCTAGACATTCTGAACTAAAACTAGTGGTTTTCTGGCATATCTTGTAACCACATAGAGACCTGCCCATTTAGGGAGAAAGCAGAGAAGAAACCACTAAGTGTCTGATGATCTCCTTGTTCAAAATTACAAAAGTACTTAACTTTCTTTTTTGAGAGACTTTAAACCATATAATAAAGGAAAACATATGTTTTTTTGTTAAAGCATTTTAGTCCTGTTGAACCCTTTGTTCAATAAAGGCCTGTGAAAGTGTTCCTACCTATGACCATCCCAAAAATCTAAGATGTGCCACTGCCCATGAGCCATAGAAGTGCCTTCTTTAGATAAGGAGTCTGTTGCTCTGTTTGTTTCCCTATAGACATGGGTGAAAGACAAATTTGCAAATATCTCTATAATTAAAAAGACTTCTTCAAGCAGAGAAGCAAGAAAAATGATGTGGCATCTTTGAGTTCTCCTCATTTAGTTGATAATCACCAAAGAATCCCCGAAGATTTGTTATCCCTTTTTCCCCAACAAAAGAGAGAAGAAGATTTAAAGCCATAAGTTCTACATAATTATTATATTAATACTCAATGTTAATATTTAATAGATTGAATATCCAATAGTTAATAGTTATTAATATTAATAGTTAATATATTTAATATTTATGGCTCATGGTTTTAAGTGAGGCTTCTTGGAAGGAAAAAAAAAACTATAAACCTATTACATATGGTAGAAACAACAATAACACATAGATGCACAAAATCTTAATTGAAACACAACATTGTGATATGGTCTATAAAGGAAGAAAAGCGTTTAATAGCTTCAACCTCTCATAAAAACAAGAGAATATAAAAATATTACAATATGCTACGTCCCAATATCACTTTTATAATTGCATGATTGGGATCTACATACATATGGTATGAACAATCTAAATGGATACTAGCTTTTTCTACATTCAATTTTATTATTTTCAATATTGAATGGATTTAACCCTCATTTGATAGCTTCAACAAATAATCATCCAATGAAACCACCACCGAAATGAAGGGAATGCTTCAGGAGATAAAAAATAGGTATCAACATTAAATCTCCTCTTCTTTCTCTAGGGTTACTTTTCTCTTACATTTTTTAAAAGGGTACAAGGTGACCCATTGGAGCTTCGTTGTGGCCATGGGGCAGCCCCAAAAATTAAATGTGATAACCAAATTATTTCACCTTGAGTGGGTCTATGGACAGGAAAAATAAATGAAATAAAAAAGAAAACAATTGCCAGGGCTTACCATCCAAGAGGGTTATTTCAATTCCTATTTCCTTTAAGCATACACTGGATCTCCTAGAATGTGAGTTTGTCTTTCTATTTTATGGTGTATTTGTTGAAGACGACATCAAAATTGGCAGGATCAAACCTCCCTTCGGTGTTTTACACCTCTGTGTAACTTTGATCAAACGTTCCCTTCAAATTTGGCTTGGTTTTTCTCACTCCATGGGACACCTCAGAACAAGCTCCATATACCGATGAAAATATATCTTCAATGGCTCAAATGGGTCTTCGATGGAATTGGATTTCATCACCTGTAACATAAGTTATGGATATATTTGCAGAAGGATGTTCACAGCCCCCAAAGTCACAATTTTTCCATATTATTTTTTAAATTTTGGGGTTTTATTAAAATTTATTTATTTTTCTACCCATGTACAATGCCATTGTCAACTAGGTTATGGGTCAACCAAAAACCCACAGCTATGGGCCAACCACACAAAACCCTTCTCTTCGAAGGTATTTTCACATTGTATTCATAATGGTACAATAATGTGGTTTCTCTTTTTAGCATGGGTGAAATGATGGGGACCATCATTTCCTAAGGGGAGAGGAATGATCCAAATTTCAGGGGGTATATGGTCTAAATTCGGATTCAAAATTCAAAAATCTATAAAGATAATAGATTTCCCATGTGGATCAAGTAGATTCCCACCTCCTCATGAATTAATTGGGCTAACAGGTTGCTCTTATGGGTCACAGAGAGTCCAACCTCTCCATTATTGTATTGGGTTTTATTTTCCACTACTTAGTTAGTTGGGTAGTTAGATCTATTATACTAATAATAGAGACTCATTTAATGAGCTCTTTTTTACTTTGTCAAATGGACCATTTTGTAATGTTATATAAAGGGATAACAAGCCTTCCCATAATATCAAGTTACTCATTTTTGCTTCTCTCATATTTTCTATTGTTCATTGTGAGATTAGTTAGCTTTGAGTGATGTACTAGTAATTAGTTTTAGAGGTGATGCTCTTCTTTGAGCCTCACCTCCCAAGTACTTCATTTATATGTTTTTTTTTTTGTCCATACTTCTTTTCATGCAATATTGACATGTCTAAGATCCTCCTCTCTTGGCATTCAAACCCTCCAGATCTCATCTGCTGAGATCCAGATCAAACTTCCATGCTTTTCTCTGTGAATTTTATCAATGTATATACAAAATTTCAATGACAATATCCATCCTTATGCACAGACATCCATATTTCCTCAGAAAAAAGTAGATAATGAAATTTCATACCTCAAATATGTGATACATTTGAGCTTTTCAACTTAAAATTACTTTAAGCAATATACTTATAGGAAGAGTATAGTAGTTGAAGGCTATGTTGATAATCACTGCTACAAAAAGGGACAGTAAACCCTATGGAACAAAAGCCTACAAGTTTAATTGGGTTAGTCTATTTTAACTTTCCAGTTCTCATTTCTTGGTTCTCCATTACCACGTGCATTGTTTAGGAAAATATGAAACACCTGCCCAAAATGACACATGTGAATCCACAACTATATCGGAGAGATGGCCAAACATGGTGGAAATGAAGAGGTAAAGCAAGGATATGCCACGTAAATGGATGTGTGAAGAGATAAATGAAATACGTAAAGCAGACATGACACCTAAATGGTTCTTCATAACAACATGTGTAATACCCATGTTTCCCCCTGCTTGTAAATATAACTAGAACTTGCCAAAGAACTGTGGCATATTAAATATGTTTGAATGTTGGATTTGATGAGCCTTTTTTTTTATATAAAAGGTAATGTATGTATTTCTATTATTAATTAAAATGGATAGTGTTGCATAGTTGTTGAAAGGGGGGTTTGCCAAGATAGATTATGATTCTATGAAAGAGATGGTGAGGGGAGCCAAAAATGGTTGAGATGAACCCTACCAAACTAGTACCTTTATGAATTTAATTGCTCATACCTAGAACAGTCCCCTGACCCAAAAATGAATTACTAGTCAGGCTAGTAGTTGGAAAAGCCTTATCGATAATTAATGACGAGATGGGGAGGGGTACCAATCTGTAAGGATTCCAGACTTGACCACGAGCTGTGGATTTAGACCCACACAGTCTTGCTGAGGAAGGAAATAAAGGAGATGATTCATGAGCAGAGGAAAATTTGCGAGGAAGCAGAGTCAAGAGATGAATCTCTGAAAGAGGGAGGAGTTCTTGCATCTCTCAGGCTCAAAGGAGAACTGAGAAAAAATCTCATTATGGGTGAAAGAAGTTGTTGGCATCATTTTCAGTCCAAGTTGATAAACGAGGCTCGCGAGTGACTATGTAAGTACTTGATGCAGATCTCGTTGCTTGGTACAGAGAAGCTTTTTTGCTAAGTTCTCGAGGGAGGAAGAGAGTAACCTCTGTCCCTAACTATCGCTCAACAATAAGAAAGAGTCTTTCTCAGAGAATCATGGTCTAGCTAGGGGGTGGCCAGTGGTAAATCCATTTAGGAGTGGTTGTTCCTATGATTGAGTGGAAACATGCACCCCTTTCAGCAGTCACTTCACGATTATGGTTTCTAATAAGTATTTTTGAACTCTGTGTACTGGAATTGAAATGATGATTGAATATACATGTTTATGACTAACTTCTGGATTGAATGATTAAGGTAGAAATGTTTATTGTTTCTCTGTGAACCCATGCTTTTATATGGTATTTTGTTTGTCTCATCTTAGTAGCTAGAGAGTTATGAGAGGTAATTTTGTAAGAGATTCGGGGTAGGGTTGATTTGTATGCTTAAGTCTTGCCAACCTCTCGAATCTACCTTTGCGGGAATACTAGGCTCGAACTCTGTGGAAGGAGGGTGACTCCTTCAGAACCTTTACCCATGTGACTGAGGGCTCATGCCTAGGGCCTTAACCAATTCATGGCTAAGAGTTAAGCATGTAACCCATGAGAATTATCAGAGGACCCATATGACCAAGGTCTGTGAACCCTGTGCTAGGGACAAAAGGAGTGAAGCCTTTCTGTCTTAGGAACTCTGAGAGTTCTGAGCTCCGAGGTGTTATGGCCTTACCACTTTCAAACCGGTCGAAGGAAACTTGTTGTCACAGTTACTCATGAGGTTGACCGACATCTAGTGGTTTCCCTAACTATGGCAGATAGACCTGCCCCATCGTTAAAACCTGATCCATTTACTAATCACAAAGTAAAACGAGTCGAAGAACCGAGGGTATTCGGGAGTCCCCTTGGCCATTGGGTATACGCCGAGGTAAGTTCAATGTTGACTACTTTAGGAGAACATAAGTGTTGTAGCACCAAACTTCCTGAATGCCAAAGTTACGAATTGATGCAAGCCGTGGATCCAGGGAGTTCATTGAGAACCCCTCTTAACTGTTTGATCGACCAGTGGAGGGACTCGTGTATGGTACTTCGGTGAATTCCTACTTCGGGAGAGAGGATCTGCCATAACTTTGAAACCCCCGAAGGTCAGAGATGCGAAGTAATGAGAACCATAGACCTAGGGACCCTTCAAGATTTTTCCTAGCCATTGCATTTATGCCAAGTTCAGTCCAATGTTGACCACTCCAGTAGAAAGGGGGTGGTAAGCGAGTGGAACACTTGAATTACGAATTTGCGAAGTAATAATAGTCGTATATCTGAGTACGTTTCAGGATCTCCCATGAACATTAGATATAGACCATGGTCATCCCGATGTTGACCACTCCAGGAGTAAGGAGGAAGTCGCATTGCGGATTACCTGAATGTCGAAGTTACGAAGTAATGGAGGACATAGATTAGTGGGTCTATGTGGATGCATCTCGACTGTGAGATCTAAGGGTGTCGGAAGGCTATCAGTCTGGAGTGACGTGGCACAATGATGTCACCCAGGGTGACATGGACCCATGATTGATGTGCCATGTGTCACCTTAATTCATACTTTTCGCAAACCCTATGTGCCCATTAGAATGTGACACATGTCACCCACTAACTGGGCCACGCACCATCTCTTCCTTGCCATGTGTCATTCCCCTAGTACCTATCCGCTTGGCCTATTGGTGACTGGAGTACTTGAGACCCACATGTCCTTACCTCTGCGTTTAATGAACCACCACGTGTAAGGGTGGACCCTTCAGTAGTCCGAGACTATTGAGTCTCTATTTTGACACCTCTATTACCCTATATTATTCTCTATCTAGGTCAATTTTATCTTTGACATATGCATATGTTGTCTATTTCCTACACAAACCTACTTTGTGACCTTATCCATATGCATAAAGAGGTAACCTATGTTAAAACATGATTTGTTTGATTTCTTGATTAAATTGGGATTAAATGGTTGATTATTATGCTCCTAATTACTTTGACTATTATTAAGCATCTTCATGACAAGGCATCACTTCATCCGGTACTACCACTGGTCTGGTACTGCAACAACCAACTGATCTATTCCAGTACTGCGCTTGATCTGGTACTTCACTTGATTCGATACTCCTGCTAATCTGGTACTTCACCTGATCTGGTACCAACTCTGCCCTGATCTGGTACTAGCTCTGCACCTATTCCGGTACCACCATTGTGATGATATGGTACCCAGATCCATTACTGTGCTAGTCCAGTACTAAACCCCTGTCTACAAGATTAATGTTTTGAATGAGTATGCTGGTGATGATTTCAAGAAATTAGTTGGATGGAAGTATCCTTAGATAGTTTGGAGATCACGATAGAATTCATCACTCATGCACTTCGTGTCATGAGGATGAATTCCATTCCTTGAGATACAGTATGATTCACCAAATGTAATATTTTGTAAACAATTGATAATTATCCTCGGACCTTGATTACAACGGCTAACCTTCTTTAAAATGGATGTTGTGTAGATGATAGATAGTAAGTAGAGAATGATATACATTGTTATGCTGGGAAATGAAATGTTGAATTATTGATTCACTTGATCAATTGAAGGAATACAAATGCTATTTTGTGAAATTCATGGGTTTGAGTAAAGTGTTTTAGTCTGTAATTTCTTTAGAGGTACCTTGTTGGTTCAGCAAGGGCCCACCGCCCCAACCAAGGTAAGCCTCCTTATACATGTCTTTGTGTGTCGTAAGTTAATTGTGTGAGTGTGAAAATATAATAGTTATGTGTTGCAAATGATTCTAAGTGCATAAAATTTTCTAAGTACAATACAAATTTCTAAATAGATTTAATTTTGAATCAGTGTGAATGAACAATTATACATTGACCAAGTAGATAATTCCATTTTCATTTATGCAGATTGATATTTAGTTAACAAAAGTTGGATAGATGTTTGGGATTGTTAAATAAGTAATTGTTATTGTTTTGAATTTATGAGTGTGTTGTTCTCAGTAAGTACATGAACAATAAGATTTCATCTCTCACATTCATTCTCCATGTAATGAAGTCTTTCAATCATATTGACTGTCTTTTGTATTGAAGAAGGTTTGATTGGAATTGATAGGGTTATGATTGGCTTATTTCTAAGACTAAATAAAGCGAATTGTTAATTTCTATTTCAATTGCTACAAGAAGCAAGATCTCAGTTCATCTCTTCATTTCATGAGCCTATAATGAACAAACTTATTATCTAAGCAAGAACCTTTTCAATTGAGTGTTTGTTTGAGAGTTTTACTATAAGCTTTATCTTTTGAGTTTGAAGTTGTGTGAAGTATTCATATATTCCAAAATCATAGTGTTATGTTATTAATTATTTCATGATTGAGCTAGATACAACAAACATAGAAAGGTTACCTATTTTCGGCACATATGGTGTAACAACTCTTTTGATTACAAATCCTGGATTGACATATAAATGAGTGCAATATACTAAGCATATATATACACCAACAGGGACTCCACAGATTTGGGGTGCAGTGTCGTAGACAAGATGAAAGGCCCAAAGATTGGAGCCACGTGGCAAGATTTCAGACTCCTTTGGGAGTTCGGGAATTCAGGACCCTAGAGGACATGCGTGCAGAAAGGAAAAGGGGCATTAGTGTCGAACACCGAACTCCCCTCTAGCCTATGTGTTAAATGAGGATCAAGTCTCATAGTTGGATTGGATGCTGGATGGACTTCCACCATGGATGTAGGAACTTGGGGATGAATGAATGAGATGGACCCACATGGGTGCCACGTGTCTCTTGATTGATAGCGCTCGAAGAGCTTCAAGAAGCCATAACTTGCAAACCCAAGTTCGGATTTGATTTGGTTAGCAGTTGTTAGAAAGCTATGGATGTGTAGAAGAGGATGGAGACCTCAGAGAGAGGATTGAAGATGATTATGGAAAGAAAAATTTTGATGCCCCGTCCCTAGAAAAGGGTACTTATGGGTTGGGTGTGTTACAAATTGGTATCATAGTGGGCAACAACACTTGGCTTGCTTCAGCTCATGAACGAGTCGCTTAAAAATATTATTAGAGACCCTTTAAGGGTAACACCCAATCTTAACCTTACATAAGAAGATTATTTAAACCTATACTAAAGAGAGGAATGAAACTTTCTACTATTGTTATATGTTTTGCAAAATCTTAACTGTGTGTTGATTCATAAACTAGTAGATCATTAACTAACATAAAATGTTTTATCAACAGTCAAATAGTCAGTGGACCGCTGGAAAAATACAACATAAAGGATGGTGACACACCATGAATTGGGAGAAATCTCCCATAATAGAGAGGAATAATATGATGAAGGGAGGGTCGTGGATACCCCTCCATATTTCGATGAAACTGTAAGAATCCTCATGGTAGAATTATAGAGTTGTAAGGATGACAATGAAAGTTTGATAAAAGAGCAAGAAAAACAAACTCAAATTAATACAGTCTTATTGCAAAGATTATTAGATATACAAAGGCAACTGCAACATGGACCAACAAGCATACAAACTAATCAGTGTTAATCAACTGAAGGGGAGCGCTCTTCTATGGTGGAAGACGCTCCTGCTGCAGCTGAACATGGCCGTTGAAGACGTGTCATGGGAACTGTTCGAGGAACGGTTCCGAGAGAGGTACCTTTCAGAGGAATTCATTGAGCGTCAACTCAATGAGTTCAACGCATTACGACAGGGAGGTCGTACGGTGCCCGAGTACGAGGCACGTTTTATGGAGCTGCTCCGGTATGATCCGCACCTGAACACTGAGAAGCTCAAGGTCAACAGGTTCGTGTTTGGCCTTAACGATAGCCTGCGTGCAAAGGTTAGGATTCTGATGCCTCAAACCTTGCATGACGTTGTCCAAAAGGCCCTCATAGCAGAGGAGGAGCTTATCAGCGGGGGTCAGACTAGGACTCTATCGAGACCAGCAGGGCAGGGTTCATCTGGAGCGCCGCAGCACCAGACACCAGCGAGGCATACGCCAGGATATCGTGGCTTCCAGAGGGGAGCCACGTTCAATACACCTCGATGACCGTCGCCTCAGCAGCGGACACCTTATTGAGGACCACAACACCAGCAACATCGTCACCCGCAACAGCAACAGTTTAGGCCTGTTCAGCAGAACAGACCAGGGTTCCAGGCCGTTGGGCAGTCATCTTCTGCTTCGGGTACCAGGACTACTGGACCGAAGAAGGGGTGTTGGACATGTGGGGAGCCACACTACCAGTGCGACTGTCCGGTAGAGAGGGCCAGAGTGTCCGGATCAGCCGAACCCACTACCGTGGGAGATATGGGCAAATCCCATCAGATTCATGTGGCGGTGAATAACCGCTAGGAAGAGCACCAGTCGACTGTGCTCGAGATGACAGGTACTATCGCGGACCAAACCCTTAGTATTTTTATAGACTCAGGTTCTACTGAGAGTTTCATTTCTGGTGCAACGCTAAAAAGGATTAAGGTAAAGGTAGTCGAATAGAACGAGTTTAGCTTCGTAGAGATGGTTTCGGGAGCCAAACAGAAGGTCGGAGGAAAGGTTACGGGTTGTGCCCTTAACCTGGGAGAGTTTGTCACGAGGGTCAACTTGTACGTCATGATCTTAGGGTCTTATGATGTCGTGATTGGTATGGATTGGTTGGAATCACATGAGGCGATACTCAACTGTAATAAGAAACGATTAAGCTTGGTCGATGATGAAGGACAGAGACATGTGATTGTAGGACGGAACCAAGGAGTATCCCTGAGGTTCATCACTTCCTTATAGTTATGAAAGAGTGTGCGCAAGGGGTGCAAGATTTATGCGATCCTCGCGCTAAACGAAAAGGGAGTAGCAGAAGGTCTAGAACACCTTCCGGTGGTGAAGGAGTTTGCGGATGTATTTCTAGAGGAGTTTCCTGGGATGCCGCCAGAAAGAGAATTGGAGTTTACTATAGACCTGAAACTGGGGACCGAACCGATAGCAAGAACTCCTTATCGGATGTTGACCCCAGAGTTGCAAGAGTTAAAAATGCAACTGAAGGAGTTGCTGGACCTGGGACTGATATGTCCTAGCGTGTCACCATGGGGTGCACCGGTTATTTTCATTCGGAAGAAGGACGGATCATGGAGGCTTTGCATTGACTACCGTCAACTGAACAAGGCTACGATCAAGAATCAGTATCCCTTACAAGGAATTGACGATCTGTTTGATCAAATGAAGGGTGCGACGGTGTTCTCCAAGATCGATTTGCGATCAGGGTATCACTAGTTACGGATCAAGGAGGATGACGTCCCTAAGACTGCTTTTAAGACAAGATTTGGACATTACGAGTTTACTGTTTTACCGTTTGGATTGACAAACGCCCCAGGGGTATTCATGAGTTTGATGAACGGGGTGTTCCGCGAGTAC
>SNQJ01S0028305.1:43450-61055 GCA_010110895.2 Picea sitchensis
GGATTCTTTCTAATATAGATGCAATAGAAAAGGTAATCTTGATTGCGGTACTAATATGGTTTTCGGATAGTATGGCAGTATGCGACTTCAGATTATTTTAACAGTAATTGTAAGCAATAGAAATGCAATATTAAAATGCAGTGCTAATCTGGTTTAGAGGAGTTGCGGAAACTGACAAATATAAACTGCAATGTTAATCTGTTATTCAATTATAAACTGCCATGCTAATCCGTTAATTTGACAATTATAAACTGCCATGCTAATCCGCTAATTTGAAAATTATAGACTACAATGTAAATCCGTTATGTAGTTTTAATCTGTTATTCAATTGACAATTATAAATTGTAATATAAAATTCCATGTCAAAATGCGGTATTAATGAGGGTTATGGAGTTTGCTGCATTGCAACTTGTTTTCACTTAACTAGTTGTATAAAATGCGAACGTAAGGTGCAATACAAGTGAAGCATTAATATTGTTTTAGGGAAGGTTTGCAGTCATGTGACATGTTGTTATTCTAATGGAAAATGTAAAATGCTATATTAACATGTAAAATTAACATTGTTTGAGGAGGGAAACTCCTTGTTTTAGGCGGTGGTGCAAACCATAGGGGTAATGAATTTTAATATATTCTTGAATTACGTCAAGCAATGTTCTTGTGATAAATAAAAAGTAGGGTTAGTTAACCTATAATTGTACTGTTGATTGCCATCTAATTTGCCAAGTTACGGTAACATTGTAATATGGCCTTGGTATTTTTACTGTAATTAAGGTTATGATGATGTGGAAGCAGTAATGCCTCTGAATTATATTGTTGAATTATGCAAGGGTCATGATAAGACCATGCAAACTAGAATGAAATTTAGTGTTAGATATCTTATGAAAAATAATGGCTTATGGTCTCATCACCATGCAATTGATTCTTTAGTTAATGATGATTGCAAATTATGAGGTTTACTGATCTAAGGACCATAAATTACTTTGAGTTTAGTAAATGAGGAAGGTTGTTGAATTTAAATTAATGTTGAACTTGGGTGTTCGTTGTCGGAGCCCTTCTTGTCGTGCGCCTTCCGTAAAGGACGTAGTCATCCTTCTTGTTTATGTTGTACTTGATAGTATTCAGTGGGTTGTTGGGTCGGTTGTGTCGGGCGGGATATAGACACCTCTTGTAGCTTAGTATATATGTCTGTGTGTAATTTCGGTGTAAGGAATCAAGTGTCGTATCAAGATTCTTGGGTTGTTTAAAGGCACAGTTCCACTACTGCGACTCCCTAAAAGATTTATTAGTTTCTGCCTGAGCAGTTGGCCAGGAGCCTGTCTAATATTCTTTCGAGAAGACATAAGACTAAAAGCCCTGCTTTCCTGTGCAGAAATAGTAACCCTAACACCCCAGATTCTTCCCTCTGTGTTCTTACTGTGCACCCCCAGTACGTCTTAATGTTTGTGTTGTGCGCCTTATGCCTATGGTCGCATATTGTTGCAGTTACTCGTTGTGTGCCTTCAGTATTCTTGTGTTGAACATCGTGGTTGCGTCTTGTTGGTTGGTGAGTGGCGACATAGATTCAAGTGTGTTGGTTACTTCTACACGCACGCACACACCTTAAACAAAAATAAAAATTGCACCTGTTCCCAGAGTTGTTGTCATAACGAGGAGGACGTTACATGGACCAACAAGCGATTGTCACACACTCACTATGACATAATAGATTTTTCACCTTTTTCTTTCTCCTTCTTTATCGAGGGACAGAGTTTTCGAAATTCCTATGAGGTCCGAGCGTAGGCTAGGTCTTTCGATCAGGATCTTCACTAAACCAAGGCACTGGTTCTTTCGTTGAAAATCCATCATGTACAAATCAAGCACTAAGCGCAGGCTTCACCTCCATGTGATCGTTGGTTATGACCCCAGGCTAAGCCAAGAGGCACCTTTCGTATTTGGAGACTTCAAAAACCGTATCGAGACATCGAAAACCAGGAGTTCGAAATGTAAGGGAGTCAAGTACTTCAACTCTTCAAACCCCGAAACCCAAAATCCTATTCACACTAAGTCGCTTCGGGATTTCACCTACTGGTATTTCGTAGCTTGCAAAGATGAGGGGTTCATACCCATTGGTCTCCCAGGTGCCGAAACGTCGAAATCCCTTCACACTGCATCGCTTCGGGGTTTCACAAGTCGACATTTTGTGATGTGCGCAAACAAGGGGTATTTGCACCTGGGTTTCCCAGGAGCCGAAACTCCGAAGCCCATATATATACACTAAGCTCATTTTAGGGTTTCGCAAGTCAGTATTTCGTGATGTGTGCATACAAGGGGTCTCGCACCTGGGTTTCCCGGGAGCCGAAACTCTGAAGCCCATATATACACTAAGCTCATTTCGGGGTTTCGCAAGTCCGGATTTCATGATGTGCGCAGACAAGGGGTCTCGCACCTAGGTTTCCCAGGAGCCAAAACTCCGAAGCCCACATATACATTAAGCTCATTTCAGGGTTTCGCAAATCGGGATTTCGTGATGTGCGCAGGCAATTGGTCTCGCACCTAGGTTTTCGAGGAGCTGAAACTTTGAAGCCCATATATACACTAAGGTCATTTCAGGGTTTCACAAGTCGGGATTTCATGATGTGCGTAGACAAGGGGTCTCACACCTGGGTTTCTCGAGAGCCGAAACTGCGAAGTCCATATATACATTAAGCTCATTTCGGTGTTTCGCAAGTCGGGATTTCTCGATGTGCGCAGACAAGGGGTCTTGCACCTGGGTTCCCCAAGAGACGAAACTCCGAAGCCCATATATACACTAAGCTCATTTCGAGGTTTCACAAGTCGATATTTCGTGATGTGCGCAGACAAGGGATCTCGCACCTAGGTTTCCCGGGAGATAAAACTTTGAAGCACATATATACACTAAACTCATTTCGGGGTTTCACAAGTCAGGATTTCGCGATGTGTGCAAACAAGGGGTCTCGCACCTGGGTTTCTCGGAAGATGAAACTCCGAATCCCATTTACTTTGCGACAAGGGAAAGGTAAACTCGCGAATTTTCTACAATGATAGTCTTTTCAAGGGGCTCAGTATGACTCTGGAAAGCGAGGGAACTTTCCCGAAAAAGGTGCCTTCGGGAGGATAAACCAGGGCATAACACGAACCCAGTTAGATGGGTCGATCCTTAGGGGAATGGACTCATATCTCGAACTTACACATTCCATACATTAACTGATTTGTAGTTATATCAGTATAAGCATGCATCCATTATTTCCAATCAAAATGCAAGGCAACCACTTCTATACAGAAACTATTTACGAGAGTATAAAAATGAGCATGCGATCAGGACGTTCAATTCCAAATGTAAGATATAACACTTATCAGAAATTATGGACATGATGTGAATGCTAAGAGGGGTTCTCGTTTCCACCCAACAGTAGGCTCAGTGATTCCAACCAGATTTACCACTAGCCACCCCTGAGCTAGACCACGATGCTTTGAGACTCAGTCTCCTACTTCAAGCTTATGGAAGTCAAGGACGAAGGTTACTCCCCTTCTCCTCTGCTCATGACTCTCTCTATTTTCAGAGTTCCTCTGGTTCTCCTTCCGCGATTCCTGTCGCACGTGCTCCTCTTCCCCCTTCCACACTTCTTTCCTTGCCTTTTTCCTGCGAGGTTGCGTGTGGCACAAATTTCCTTGTCCGTGGTCAGGTCTAAGAGCTTCTGCAGATGGGCGTTTCACCCCCATCCCCTCATTTACTCTTGAGGATCCTCTCCACGTACCATCCTGGTGGGTAATTCATTCTGGGCTTAGAGAGTGAGCTTTGGTTTCCGAGCATGTACAAACTAGTATGGTTTCGGTTCGGTGGAAGTTAACGCAGCCATTCTCGGCCCCTTCCACCACCTCTCATCAGCCATATTGGTATCTTTTAGTACATCCCCTCCCAGCAATCATGCGACACATATTTATGATATAATTTACATTCATTGACCTTTTATACAAAGGTCTTTCAAATAAAACATTCACATCCTTGAGTTTGCCATAGTTCTTGGCCAATATTTTTATTTTTACAGACTAGGGGAAATAGGGTGTTACAATTCCCTCCCCCTTAAAGAAACATCGTCCTCGATGTTATATCTATCAATATGACGTGTATGTACAGAAGTAAAAAAAATCGGATATGCGTGTTTCATGGCATCTTCCATTTCCTATGTAGCCTCATCTGGGCCAAAATGTTTCCATTGCACCTTGGCCTATGCAATGGTTCAGTTCCTGAGCGGGGTTTCCTTTTTGTCTAGTATGCATTGGGGTTCTGGCAGGAATTATCCCTCCGGTTCCACCTAGATCATAGACCAGTCAATTATATGATTAGAATCATGTACATATTTCTTCAATAATGAAACATGGAAAACATTATGTGCTTTTACTATGGGAGGAAGTGCTAGCCTATAGGCTATAGGTCCCACTCTATCTAGAAATTCAAATTGTCTGCAATACTGAGGTGCCAACTTGGCACAAGATCCCATCCTCAGGGAGCTCTTCCTAGGAGTAACTCTGAGATATACATGGTCTCCCGCCTTGAACTCTCTTAGAGTTCTCTTTCGGTCGGCGTAACTTTTCTGTCGGTTTTGAGCGACCTATAGATTTTGTTTTATCTAAATCACTTGTTGTTCCATTTATTTCAATATGTTGGGTCCAATAGTAAATCTGTTTATGGGATTACTCCAATAGACTGGAGTGTTGCACAACCTACCATAGAGGACTTCGAAAGGACTCATCTTTAGGGATTCTTGGTATCCGTTGTTGTAGGTGAATTCCACTAGTGGCAGGTAGTCTTCCCACTTTTTGGGTTGATTCATTACGTGCATCCTTAGCATGTATTCTAATATTTGGTTCACTCTTTCCATATGCCCATTGGTTTGAGGATGATAGGCTGTGATAAACAGTAATTTGGTCTCCAGGCCAACCATCAAGGATTTCCAAAAGTTGGAAGTAAATTTCGTGTCTCTGTCAGACACGATGTCTTTAGGCATACCATGTAGTTTTAATATCTCCTTCATGAATACGTGGGTGATTTCTATTGCCTTACAAGTCGACTTGATGGGGATAAAATGAGAGGAATTGCTCAATTTATCCAACACTACCATGATGGCATCATTCTGTTTGGTGGAGGTTTGTAATCCGGTGATGAAATCCATGGAGATGGTTTCCCATTTCCATTCTGGGATTGGTAGAGGTTGTAATAATCCTGCTGGGTGTCGGTGTTCTGCTTTAACCTGTTGGAACTCTATGCATTTGGCTAAGTATTCAACTATGTATTTCTTCAGTCCAGGCCACTAGAACTATTTCCTGATGGACGTGATCATCTTCTGGTATCTTGGGTGACCATTATAGGGTCTTTTATGTAGTTCATCCATTATGAACCTCTTCAAGTCGTCACAATCTGGAATATACAATCTATTTCTGTAAGTTAGCAAACCCCCATCTATCATATAGTAGCCTTCATACTTTATCCATGTGGGTTCTTGCTCCAGGTACGAGGTCACGGTCTGGAAGAATGTGTTTGTTTCTTGTGCATTCTTAACTCTCTCCTCGACATCCATCTCGTAGGTGCTCACCATTGCTAGGTGAATTGTTTTCATACTTCTGCTAAGGGAATTAGCCACCTTATTTTCCTTTCCTTGAATATGTTTGATTTCAAAGTCAAACTCGCTAAGGAGGGCCATCCACCTAGCTTGTCTGGCATTGATATTTGGTTGGTCAAACAGATATTGCAATCCACAGTGGTCTTTCATAAGTACAAATTTCCTTCCTAGGAGGTAATGCCTCCACATTTTTAAGGCCTGCACTATGGAGGCCAGCTCTAAATCATGGGTCACATAGTTGACTTCATTCTCATTCAATTTTCGGGATTCATAGCAGACCACACTTCCTCCTTGCATAAGGACTCCTCTGAGCCCTTCCTTGCAAGAATTTGTGCACATAAGGAACTCATCTTCGGAATCGACGACCTTCAACAAGGGTGCGTGGGTCAGTAGATGTTTTAGGGTTTGAAATATTTCTTCACATTTTTGTGTCCATGTGAATTTAGCCCCCTTCTTCCGGAGGGCAGTGATTGGACAACCAATCTTGGAGAATCCTTTTATAAATATCCTGTAGTATCCTTCTAAGCCCATAAAGGATCTGATATCCGAAATGTCCTTAGGGGTAGGCCATTCCATGATAGACCTGATCTTGTCAGGGTCTACTGCTACTCCTTCTTCAGATAGGACATGGCCCAAGTAATGTATTTGCTCTTGGAAAAAGTCACACTTGCTAAATTTGGCATAGAGCTGATGTGCTCTTAGCACTTGAAGTACAAGCCTAAGGTGTTCCTCATGTTCCTCTCTATTCTTGGAGTAAATTAATATATCGTCAATAAAAACCAGTACAAATTTTTCTAGGAATTTGATGAGCACATTGTTCATTAAGCACATAAAGGTGGCAGGGGCATTGGTCAATCCAAATGGTACTACCACAAACTCATAGTGACCATATCTCGTCCTGAAGGAATTTTTGTGGATGTCTTCACCCCTGATTCAGACTTGATGGTATCCAGATCTCAAGTCAATATTTGAGAAGATGGAGGCACCTCCCAATTGATAGAACAGGTCATCGATCCTGGGTAAGGGGTACTTGTTCTTTATGGTTACCTTATTGAGTTATCTATAATCTATGCACAATCGGAGGGTGTCATCTTTATTTTTCACAAACAGGATTGGGGCTCCCCATGGAGACACGCTGGGCCAGATATAGCCTCTGTCCATCATTTATTTTAGCCATAATTTAAGCTCAACTAGCTCGAGTGTGCTCATCTTGTAGGGTGTCCTAGACACTGGCACCGCTCCCGGTGCAAGTTCTATTGAGAATTCGATGTCCCTTCTCGAAGGTAAACCTAGTACCTCTTCTGGAAATACATCTCTATATTCTCTTAGTGTGGGGTGGTATTCGAGGCTTGGTTTGTCATCTTCAACTGATTTCAACACCTGTATCACATATAGTGGACATCCCTTTCTACAATACTTTCTCATTTGAAGGGCTGATATTCATCTCACTGAGACAGGTTTTTGGATCCCTTGAAGGGTTATCCTTCTTCCTTCTTCACTTATACATTCTAAGGTTTTATGGTAACAGTCTAGTCTGGCTTTATATGTGGCTAGCCAGTCCATACCAATCAATAGGCCATACGATCCTAGGGGTAATACGTTAAGGGTTACCTGGGTGGGGAATTCACCCATAGTGAATTGACAAGCTGGTATGACCTCCGCTACCTTTCTTTTGGTGCCAGTGGCTAACTGTACCAACCATGGCTTGGTGTGTTTATGTGGCTATAATTTACACTTATCAATAGCCTTAGGAGCTATATAACTCAAATTTGAACTAAGGTCAGTTAGAATAGACAATAGATGGTTGGTGATCATACCTTCCATCTCAACCACTGAAGCTTGGTGGTCAATGTGTTTATTATCCAAGGCTACATAGATTTGCGGCACACTCCTGGCCACATCATTAATGGTGGTAGCTTCTTGAACATTGTAAATTCTCTAACTGTTCTATTGTCGGTGTGGGTAGTCCCTCAGTAGATTCTCTTCTCCACAACCCCAACATTTCAAGGGTTCTTTCTTTGGGTTATCAATCCTTCCTGAAGTAGATCCAAAAGGTTTATTTCCGCTTTGGGAGGGGAAATTCTACTAGTGTACACTTCGGGTTGGAAAGCTCATCCCTGAGTCCTTTTTGTAATTTATAAATCTTGGATATTTAAACCCCTTTTTCTGTAATCTCGAACTATTCTTCTGCTTCCAGTCTTCACAAGGTTCTGTTTGATGCCCAAGCTATTCATAAAAATATCTTGCCTTTCAGATAGTGTCTTCTAGGGTCTTTGGCTCATCAAACTCAATCCTGTTCTGATAGTCCTTAGGTAGTCTGATGATGAATCGTTTCACTTTTTCCTTTTCTGCTTTTATATAGGGTACGTACCTCAACAACTCGAGGAATCTGTTGACATATTCCTGTATGGTGAGTTTCCCCAGCTTGAGCTCATATAATTCTTTAGTCTTTTCGTCAAAATAATTTTCTGAAAGATACTTCTTCCTGAAGTTTTTCTCAAACTGTTCCCAAGATAGGCCCTCTTCGTGAATCCCTTTTACATTCTTAAGGTCCTCCCACCAAATGGAAGCCTTTCCATTCAAGTTGAAGGTGGCTACTCGGGCCTTCAAATTTTCTGAGAAGTCATGGACTCTAAAATACTTCTTTAGTCCAAGCAGCCAGGCCTCCACTTCCTCTCCCTTCTTTATTTCACCGTCAAAAGAGGGTGGTTTGTCCTTCCTGAATTCTTCAAGATTATGACTCTTGGAATGCTCTCGCTTCTTCTATTTTCTTTAGGAATAAGAACTAGTTCTACTACTAGAAGATCCCTTCGAGTCACCAGCTTCCTTTCCAAAGGAATCATCCGACGCTTGTCCCTTATCTCTGGGGTGGAGCTTCCTCGAGGTGCTCTTCCTAGTGTGGCCACTTAAAAGACCACATTTCTATATCTCATGTGGACTTCAAGTTTTCTTTGTCCATCGTCGGTCCGCGGGACTAGTGTTAGGTTCATGCTGCAATTGTCTTTGTATGTTGGATAAACTTTGCCGTAAGACTGCATTAATTTCCGTTTGCTTCTCTTGCTCTTTTATCATCCTCTCGTTGTCGGCCTTGTAGCCCTGTAGTTCAACCATGAGGCTCCTCATAGTCTCAACTAGATCTAGAGGGGTCCCTACAACCCTCCTTTCATCAGACTCTTCATCTCTATTGTGGGAGCCATCCCCCACTTTGTGGTGAGTCTCCATTCTATGCATCTGCAGTTTCCCACGGTTAATCGTCTACTTGTGTGCAAAAGAAAAATGATTGTTGTTATTCAACATTTATATTCATTCATAACCATCACATAATTCCTATTTTTCACATGCATACACACAATAGGAGTTTTCATTCTTAACTTTGACTCGTGATTAAGGGGGTTAAGATAGAGGGTTACTCCTTTTAAGAGTACTTTGAATGGAATCTTTGCGCAACTTGTTCATGAGCCCAAGCAGGCCAAGTGTTGTAACCATGCTCTGATACCAATTTGTCACACACCCACTACGACATGATATATTTTTCGCCTTTTTCTTTCTCCTTCTTTATCAAGTGATAGAGTTCCTGAAATTCCTATGAGGTCCGAGCGTAGGTTAGGTATTCCGATCGAGACCTTCACTAAACCAAGCCATTGGTTCTTTCATTGAAAATCCATCGTGTACAACTCAAGCATCAAGCATAGGCTTCACCTCCTTGTGATCATTGGTTATGACCTCGCGCTAAGCTAAGAGGCGCCTTTCACATTTCGGGAATTCAGAAACCGCATCGGGACTTCGAAAATCGGGAGTTTGAAATGCAAGGGAGTCGAGTGCTTCGACTCTTCAAACCTCGAAACCCGAAATCCTATTCACACTAAGACACTTCTGGATTTCACGTACCGGGATTTCACAGCTTGTGAAGAAGAGGGGTTCATACCCTTTGGTCTCCCGGGTGTCGAAACACCAAAATCCCTTCACACTACATCGCTTCGGGGTTTAACAAGTCAGGATTTCATGATGTGTGTAGACAAGGGGTCTTTTGACGCAGTGTCGCACCCGCAAGCACGCCTGCTCATAGGATCTTTTCTTTCCTTGGCCCGAAGAACACTAACTGGTCCTTATATTTCCCTATCGAGAAATCTGCACCCACAGATCTCTTTGCACGACTCCCCCTCTCTTTACTTATCGGGGAATCGAACATCACAACCTTGTGAGGTCAGTGATTGAGCGTAGGACTCTCGAATCTCCGAGACCCGATATGAGTCAACGCTGACCCTTCCATTCCTTTGTCGGGACTTTCTCTATCGAGATCTCGACACTCGCGGTGTCGAGAAACTCAGTTCTCTGACTCTAGAGTCCCAATATGCCGAAACTCTGATGAGATCGCGGCTTTGACTTTTCAATGGTCTCGTCACCTCGTTGGAATTTCGAACTTCGTGGGATCGCAAATCCTGATGTCCAATGTTTCAGGACTTTACTTTTCCTTTACCCCGATACAGTGTGCTACTTGTCCACCACCAACTCCTGTGGCCCCACACTGTACTTGTAGCCATCAAGATATCACATATCGCGATTTCGCGACTCCCGTTACCAAATCTTCGATTCCTTTCTTACAAAATCCCGATAGGAGATTTCACGAATAATCCAACGCCCCTGCCTGGCTTGGATCAACGACTCTGCCCCTTCTGAGATTTAAACACTATGGGAATATTTGCAGTATCCCACTACACCCCTGCGAGATCCAACGACTCACAGTGATTTTCTTATTTTCCCTAGAAGATATCGACCGCCCGTTCTTCCTTATGCAATCCACGAAATGACTAAGTGTTCTTCCACAGAACTTATCCACCTGTGTGCAAACTTGCAATGATTCAAGGCACAAGGCACAAATTTTCAAGGCACAAATTTTCTACGCTGTCTTTCAACAAATTCGAAGGTCCTATCCCTCCTGAGCTTTTCCCCAAGACCTCAAGTCCTTCAAGAAACTCTTGCACGCACTCCTTGCGGCAAACCTTCAACAACGTCGAAGTGTTGAAGTCACTTGACTCTACGCACACCTGAAACAACACTCTGTCAAATGCTTCACTTAGGTTCGCAACCCTAATACTTTTACCTAGCCTGCACACTCCTTGCACGACTCCTGTGCCCAACTGCACTTCTGGATGAATGAGAACAAAAACTATCTCTATCTGAACCCTCTATCAACACACTCCTTGCGAACACTTCAACTGCACTCCTTGCAGGAATTCTCTAGCTCAAATAGAGAAACAATTGAAACTCATTCCATCTCCCTCTCAGACTTTAATTCATACATGAAATCACATACACAACATATAAAATAAAATGTATAACAGGAAGCAAACGTTCATGAGCCTATCATTCAACACCAATACACAGAGAACAACACAAACCATGAATTTGAATCAAAGCTTTCTATTAATTCAAATGTCTGTACATGGGTGTTTTTACACATCTCTCTGCTTCTTCTTGCTCCAAATGCTTCTGAATAATGTTACAATGCACAATGAGGGTGTCTATATCCTGTTTTCCTCTTGTGCTCTACAACTGTCTAGTCTAGAATTAAATTCTATCTACTTCACATTAACTATTTTAAATGTCGTCTACCTACTAAGGACAAGAGCTATCCGCTCAAGGTCCATTTACAATATACAAGTGTGCCTCATCTTAATGTCTCATTTAAGATTTGCGCAACAATTCCAAAGTGTTTTCAAAATTTGTGTTGGCTTGTCCAGCTGTCCTCCACTTCTGCGCTGGCTCACTTGATGTGTTGGCGATGCTCCTACATCATACTCCCTCGCTTGAAAACTTTCATGGGCTCCTATCCATGAGCTCTTGCACGTTTTGTCCATGCTTCTGTATCTCAGCTTTAGTCTCCCAGCTGGCATCTTCAACTAGATGGTTCTTCCACTTGACCAGATACTCAAAATATTATTTTCGCCTGGTCCTCTTACTCACTCTCTTGTCTAGTATGCATTCCATCTGTGTCTTCTCTGCAACTGACATTTGCTTCATCCACTAGATCACTGGATGCTCATCTCCAGTCTCTGCTTCTCCATCTCTATATGGGTACAAATCTGAGACACTGAATATCGGAGAAATTCCGATCCCATCGGGTAGTTCAATCTCATAAGCATTGTCCCCAAATTTTCTCAAGACCTTGCATGGCCCGATTTTCTTCATCTTCAGCTTATTGTATGCTCCTCTCGGGAACCTTTTTTCTTCAAATGTGCCAGAATCAGATCACCAACCTCGAATTGAATTTGTCTCCGATGTTGATCTTCTCTGCGCTTGTATTCCTGACTTGAATTCTGCAACCACTCCTTCACCTGGGTGTGAAGTTCCTTCATCGCCTCAGCGAATTCTTCTGCACTAGCGCTCCTAGTAGCAGTCTGTCTTGAATCTATCAGTTCATAAATTCCCCTCAGCTGCATGCCATAAAAAACCTGAAATGGACTCTGGCCTGTGCTCCGATTCACCGAGTGATTGTACGCAAATTCTGCCTGTGGTAATATATTGTCCCAACTGCTGTGGTGCTCTGTCACCAAGCTTCTTAGCAAGTCTCCCAGACTTCTGTTGACCACTTCCGTATGTCCATCCTTCTAAGGATGATAAGCTGAACTAAACATCAAATTAGTCCCCAACTTCTTCCATAAGGTCCTCCAAAAATGCCCTATGAATTTCGTGTCTCTGTCCGAAACTATAGTTTTCGGCAACCCATGAAGTCGAATGACCTCTTTGAAGAACAGATTTGCAATGTGAGTTGCATCACTGGTCTTATGACATGGGATGAAGTGTGCCATCTTGGAAAACCTATCCACTACCACAAAGATTGAATCAACACCTCTTTGTGTCCTTGGCAACCCCAATACAAAATCCATGCTTATCGCATCCCACGGCCTTTCTGGTATGGGAAACGGTTGATAAAAACCTGCATTTTGATTTCTTCCCTTCGACTGCTGGAAAATTCTGCATCTGTCTACAAATATTTTGACATCCGCTCGCATTCCCGGCCAAAAATATGACTCATTCAATTTCGTGAATGTTTTGTCATGACCGAAATGTCCTGCCAATCCACCACTGTTTTTCTCCTTCAATATATTCTCCCTCATGGAGAATTTCGGAATACCTCTAAACAACAATCCTCTAAACAACAATCCTTCCTGGATCATGTATTCTATCCACGGGCTTCTGTCTCTGAGAACTGGATTCTCAACTGCTTCATACGCTTCCTGAAAATCTGGATCATCTGCATACATATTCCTGAGATCATCAAAACCTAAAGTGCGGACTCTGAACTCCTGCAACAACAAACACTTCCTACTCAAAGCATCAACAACTTTGTTAGCAGTACCAGAAATATGTTTAATCACAAATGTGAAATTCTGCATATACTCAACCCATTTTACATGTTTCTGATTCAACTTCTCTTATTGAGTCACAAACTGCAGTGCATGATTGTCACTGTACAATACAAATTCTTTTGGTATCAAGTAATGCCTCCATTTCTTTAATGCCTGTATGATAGCATAAAACTCCTTATCATACGTGGAGTATTTCAATTTCGCTTCATTCAGCTTCTCGCTGAAATATGCTATCGGCTTGTCTTCTTGACTCAAGACTGCCCCGATTGCAAATCCGCTTGCATTGCATTTCACCTGAAATGTTTTCTGGAAATCCGGCAACACCAAAACCGGTTGCTCCGTGATCCTCCTTTTCAAAAGATTGAAACTATTTTCAGCTTCTTCTGTCCAGTGAAAAGACTTATGCCACTTCTTCACTGTATCCATCATCGCTGCGCTAATTCCACTATAATTCCTGATGAATTTTCAGTAGAAACTAGCCAAACCATGAAAACTTCTCACCTTGAATACATTCCTCGGTGATGGCCAATTCTTGATCACTTCCACCTTATCCGGACCCATCCTCAACTCATTTGCCAAATAACAAATCCCAAATAAATGAGTTCTGTCTTCATGAATGAGGACTTCTTCATATTAATCAACAAATTTTCCTATTGTAGTTTCTGCATCACTGTAGCCAAATGCTTCAAGTGCTCTGCCACTGATTTAATATAAACCAGTATGTCATCCAAGTATACGATGACAAATTTCCCGATGAAATCGCTCAGGACTTCATTCATCAACCTCATAAAGGTACTTGGTACATTTGTTAAGCCAAATGACATAACAATCCATTCATACAAACCCTTGGTTGTTTTGAATGTTGGCTTCCATTCATTGCCTTCTCTCATGCGAATCTGGTGATATCCTCTTTTCAAATCAATCTTTGAAAAGTACCTTGCTCCGCTCAAGAAATCCATCAGATCATCCATTCTTGGCAATGGAAACCTGTACTTGATGGTTATCTTATTGATCACCCTCGAGTCGGTACACATCCTCCAGCCTCCGTCTTTCTTCGGACTGAGTACTATTGGAACAACACATGGACTCAAGATTTCCCTAACTAACCCTTTGTCCAACAAGTTCTGGACTTGCCTTTTAACCTCCTCATTCTCCTGCGGCGTCAATTTGTATGCGGCTTTATTTGGCAAACTGGCTCCTGGTATGAGATCAATATGATGACTCACACTCCTAACCGGTGGCAACGAACGAGGTAGTTCGTCCACTATAATGTCAACGAACTCTTCTAGCAGTTCCTGAAATTCATCCAGTAAATCATCCACTCTTGTACTAGTCAGAACAATCCACGGCTTCCTGACCACAAAGAATTGTGGATCCTCCTTCTTCTTAACCTTGGTAAGAAGTTTCTTTCCACTCATGAGAAGTACTGTGTTTCTTACTTCCGGCTTCATCTCCTTATCCTTTATCGGAAGCAACATGTGTGTCCTCCCATTTTTCTCTAGGGTGTATGTGTTCATTCTCCCATCATGAATCACATTTCTGTCATATTTCCATGGTCTACCCAGCAATAGACCACAAACATCCATGGGAATAAAATCACATAAGATCTTATCATTATATCCACCTATCTTGAATTCAACCAAGCATTGTTTCGTAATAGTTACCTGGTGTCCTTTCTGTAGCCATGAAACTCTATATGGGCTTGGATGATCAGTCGTCTCCGGATCTAGCTTCTCTACTATCTTCGTAGATACGAGATTATCCATGCTACCACTATCTACAATGACCTTGCATACCCTGTCCTTGGTCTTGCAAGCAGTCTTAAAGAGTCTGGTCCTTTAGACTGAACTTTCCACCTCCTTCTCGGGTGTCAAAAGGATTTTTTGCATCATGAGAGATCTTCCACCTTCAACGTCTTCGGCCTCAACATCCCGCCTCTGTGCTTTGGTGATGTGAGCTTCTCCAATGTCCTTTTTCTCTGGACACTCGTAAGACTTGTGCCCATTCTTTCCGCATGTGAAGCATGCGATTACTCCACCTCTTCCTCTTCCTCTACCTCTAGTACGAGGAAAAGTTTTGTTGTCAGCATAATCTCCTCTCTGTTCATTGTGTTTCCCTCTCTGTTCAACATATGGCCCCCGCTGTGAGGTTCCACCTCTCTCTGCATGAGTCTGAGGTTTCTTCCATTCCTCCTTAGGCTTCTGGTATTTGTCCTGGGAAACTGCTTTACCTCTGGGCTGACTTCTACCTTGGCCCCTTTGACTCTATTTTCGACTCAGCTTATCTTCAGCTTTCATAGCCATCTGATAAGCATCTTACACCATTCGGATGGTTACCATGCTCATCTCATCCTGGATATCATATCTTAGGCCATTCATGTATCTGGCAACTTTTTCATCATCGCTCTCCCGATGACCTGCCCTGATATTCAGTCGATAGAATTCCTCAGTGTATTCTTTCACTGTCATCAGTTTCTCTCTCAAGTTATGCATTCTCCTGAACAAAGTAATTTGATAATCCCTAGGGATGAATTTTGCCTTCATCTTCGTGATCATCCTATCCTAGAACTTGATCTTCTGCTTTCCCTTGCAGCGCTTGTCATCTTGTAGTTCATCCAAACACAATGTTGCATGTCCTTTTAAGCATGTAACATCATGCTTGACTTTCTTGTCCTCTTCGTAGTCGAAGTAAGTATCCAGATCTCTAATCCAATCTAGTAGCTCCTCTGCATCCAATTTTCCCTCGTAAATTGGAATGTCCATCTTCGCTCTTGCACCCATCCTAGCAATATCTTTGATCAAACGCTCGTTTTATGCATCTCCGGTTGTAACTTCCTCCTCTCGTTCATCCTCTATTTCACCATCATAATCACTCAAATCCCCTGCACTAGCTGTGCGTCTTTGCGCTGTCTCCATGTCCTCGAGTCTCGCTCAAAGGTCTCTCATCTATCTCTCTATGGATGGATCAGTTATCTGCCTGCCTCTTCTTCTCTGCACTTCCCTATCCTCTGGATCAGGTGACTGCCTATCTCTCCTTGGCGGCATGGCGAATTCTCCTCTTCTCTGCTACAGAAAGAAAAGAACAATCTGTCTTAGCTCTGATACCCCTTGACGTTGTGTATTAGAGTACTCCTTACCTCTTATTCCTTCCTTTCCTGAAATATACAGACAAGAATCTGAAGCTCTGATACCAAACCGACGCAGTGTCGCACCCGCAGGCACGCCTACTCACAGGATATTCTCTTTCCTCAGCCCGAAGAACACTAACCGGTCCTTCTATTTCCCTATCGGGAAATCTGCACCCACAGATCTCTTTGCGTGACTCCCCCTCTCTTTACTTATCGGGGAATCGGACTTCACAACCTTGCGAGGTCAGTGATCGAGCGTAGGACTCTATCATCTCCGAGACCCGATATGAGTCAAAACTGACCCTTCTGTTCCTTTGTCGGGACTTTCTGTATCGGGATCTCGACACTCGCAGTGTCAAGCAACTCGGTTTTCCGACTTCCAAGTCCCGATATGCCGAAACTCTGATGAGCTCGCGGCTTTGAATTTTCAACGGTCCTGTCACCTCGTCGGGATTTCGGACTTCGTGGGATCGCGAATTCTGATGTCCAATGTTTCAGGACTTTACTTTTCTCGAACCCCGATACAGTGTGCTACCTTTCCACCACCAACTCATGTGGCCCCACACTGTACTTGTAGCCATCGGGATATCGCGTATCGCGATTTCACGACTCCCATTACCAAATCTTCGATTCCTTTCTTACGAAATCCTGATAGGCGATTTCGCGAATAATCCAACGCCCCTGGCTGGCTTGGATCAATAGCTCTGCCCCTTCTGAGATTTAAACACTATGGGAATATCTGCAGTATCCCCCTGCACCCCTGTGAGATCCAACGACTCACGGTGATTTGCTGATTTTCCCTGGAAGATATCGACCGCCCATTCTTCCTTATGCAATCCACAAAATGACTAAGTGTTCTTCCACATAACTTATCCACCTACGTGAAAACTTGCGATGCTTCTTGCCAACCTTCAAGGCACAACTTTTCTATGCTTTCCTTCAACAAATTCGAAGGTCCTATCCCTCTTGATCTTTTCCCCATGACCTCAAGTCCTTCAAGAAAACTCTTGCACACACTCCTTGTGGCAAACCTTCAACAACGTCGAAGTGTTGAAGTCACTTAACTCTGCACACACCTGCAGCAGCAGTCTGTCAAATGCTTCACTCAGGTTCGCAATGTAATGCCCCATATTTTGACCTTCGATAGTTAGAACATTGTTGTTTACTAATCTTAATAATTCAAAGTTTAGCATTTGTTTGGAGTCAGTTAGACTTGGTTAGACATTGAGATGTGTATCTCTAGACCTATTTGTATGTTATATGATATATGCTCATGACAAAGATAGTTATTTGATTATTTGAACATGAAAATTAAAATGGGTAAGTTCGGTACATGTATACCAATTCAAGTTATGTTGTGAATGTATAATAGATGCAATGCATGATGTAAATAGGAATACATTTCTTAACTGGGCGTCAATGCAAATATGGATTCTTATATAAATTTGTGATGTATCTGCATCAATATGTGTTATTGGTGAACTAACCTA
>SNQJ01S0028306.1:9311-26211 GCA_010110895.2 Picea sitchensis
AGCTTGGAGATTATTGTAACAGAGCGCTGCTCGACTGGAGGTTGCCCCCTCGAAGAGGCTTGTGAACATTGCTATCTGATTCAAAGTGCTATCTCTGTTGCTATTTCGTATATCATTTCTGTGTATTGTGAATATTATGCCGAATATTTTACTGTTATTCTGTCATTTCTAGCATTTCATTTATGTTCTGCATATTTTATATATCTAGTATCTTGCACCTAACCTTTTCATGAATGCTGACATTAAGGCCAAACAAGAAACTCTTGACCTTAAGCTTCTCGGTATTAAGGTGCAGAGCATACCGAAGCAACTCCATAAGATGAGCCTCGTACTCAATCACCGAACGGTCGCCCTACCGCAAGGCATTGAACTCATTCAGCTAACGCTTAATGAATTCCTATGATAGATACCTCTCTTAGAACTGTTCCTCAAACAGTTCCCATGACACGTCTTCGACGACCATGTTCAATTGTGGCAGGAGCATCTTCTACCATAGAAGAGCGCTCCCCTTCGGTTGAAAGACCGCCATGAGGACCTTCATGTTGGAGGTATAGTCGCGAAGTGCAAAGCACATCGCCATATTCTCCAACCATGCCTCGGTGGCTACGTTGTCCGGGCCACCAAAGAAATCAAGAAATTTGACCTTCTCAAGTTCACGGTGAATGCTACCAGTACCGACCAGAGCACGCGGTGGACCCTTAGGTGTCATCGATGCCCTAGCCTCATCTCTGTCCAAACGACTGATCAATTCCTCAGACATGCACTGAAAGGACCTCATCAACCCAACTGCATCACCCACCGCTATCTGCCCCTGATCGAAAACCTGTTTGTCTCCCTGGGGGTTAGACCCCTCAGGTGTGGATACTACTGGAGGCATCGTGCCTCCTCCTCTAGCATCCCATCGTCTGCCTCCGCGATGTCCTCTAACCATGATTACCTACACGAATACATGTCAACTTAATTAGAAACATTATAATCAAATATTACATCAACGAAATCCGTAGTGATCCCAAGTCGCGGGTTGAACTCGCTCTGATACCATATGTAACGTCCGCATCATTACGACTACACATGACTACACACAAAGGATATATATATATATTTTATTTTTTTTAAGGAAGAAAGGCAACGACGACAACAGTTAAACCACACCAACTGACGACGAACATCACGCATGTAGATCATGCAACACACAACCACGACTCAACACAAAAGAACATCGAGCCACTGGGTGAAACATGCGGAAATCAAAGATAGATAGAAACGACTACCCACTTGACACAAACACAATAACGCCTACAGGCTAAAGGACAACATCCACAATCCCAACACAATGGCCTTGACGACCAATAACTGGAAACCTGTATGGCACGCAAAATCAAAACGTGTTAAGGCATTACAACCTAGTGCTGACTTCAATTACAATGAACGAATGCCCACATCAGGAAGCTCAGGCTCTGGCCAGCCTATCATTCACATCTATCCATCAGGGCGTGCAACAATCCCCTCATCAGGAATTGAGCCATATCAAGTCGATAGGCGTGACGGTAATCCTGACGCAACATGACCTATATAGAAAAAAAACCCAAGAGGGATCCAACGTGCTAGGAGACCAAACTGACTATCAACATACACGAAGACTATGCCCCAGGCACCCAATCGGCAAGTCAACATGACGTAAGGGAAAACAGACTACTAAAACAATCAAACATCACAATAAATCCTTGGCACAACAATTCTTTTTCCAAGTACCTCAATTAAATGATGCGATTATCCATCGATGAAGTAATCTCTCGAGAATCCAGTTATTTCATTCCATGCAAACTGCTTCCCTTAAACAAGGTAAAAATAAATTGACCTTTAACTGAATACAGGACATCCTATCCAAGGCACTACACTTAGGACTTGAATCCATCTACATAACTTTGTTTACCCATATGAAACAGCCTTTAAAATGCAAACAAATTATCAATCAACACAACCCTTGAAATGCAAACATACATGTAAACAGAACAACCCTTAATAAAAGTAACCAAGACCTTCAACACCGTGTGAAGGACATGTACATGTTGTATATAGTTAGTTAATTGTGTAAACTCATAAATTCGAATATGGCAAATTGATATGTAATTTAGTGTAATTTGCACCCCTTCTGTAGTTAATTAAATATGTAAAAAGTAGGCAGTGGCATGTAGTTTTTTTTTTATATTGAGAGGGAATTTCTAAAAACAAAAAAAAGGTAAATCATTTAATGTTTTTTTTTTGTTTTAAAATTTCACCTCCAAATTCTCTGTACATTTAATTTGTTACAAAAATTTCTATCGAAAAATACAGACTTGAATATTACAGATGAAGGACTCGGAAACCCCAATTGGATCATGAGCGCTATGTTGATGAGGTACATCCAAGCGTTTTTAAGTCAAGGTGAAGGTACAACCAATTAAATGTTAATGCAAGTTTTAATAAAAGTGGGATTGTTGTATCATTATCAATCTTGTTGAGGTGTAAAAAGCAATAAGGATAAGAATGTGGTTTATTGGGGAAAAAGCCAAATCGTTTACTAGCAACCATCGATAAATTAGCAACAATACAGGCGCAGTCAATTAAATGATGTGTAAACGCTAATGCCATATATTAAGCATGATAGTTGGCATGTATATGATAAATCTGATGTAAATTAAATACCAATGTAATAACGTTGTCATATAACAACTCAAATACAGTCTGTCTGTTCTATTCCATGAAAACACAGGCATATAATTCCAGGCTATCTAATAAAACACAGGCTGTCAAAAATACAGTCTGTCTATAAAAATGCAGACATTCAGTTCCAATATAAAGACACAAACATTCATTTAAATTTCATTAAAACACATCCATTCCAATTACACTGTCACCTATAATTCTAATGCTATCAATCGCTGTCCATTGCTAATAATAAATTCGTTGTCTAATTAATGTTAAAAACGCAGGTGAACAATTACAAAATCCCTGGCATATTTAAAGAGATAACAATGACATTTTCTATTACTGAGCGTGTATTGAAGAAAATCAAAAACCCATATTAAAGAAACATATCGTTGTGCATATCTTAAAGACGTGACCATAACACTACATATCGTTGGGCATAAAACTACGCCTATCAATTCACTATGCCTGTATTTTAACCAGAGACATCCATAACACTATATTAAAGAAGTAGCAGTATAAGGGAAATCTCAATACCATTAATTTAACAAGGAAAAACAATGACACTGACAGTCACTCAATAAAGGTTAAATGGCAGATGCGCAGTAAGAAAATTTGAAGCCATTTGCTAAACAAAAATTGCAGTCAATTGGGTGATTTCACAATCAAAATTAAGTGAGGTCTGAATGGAAAACGCTAATTATATGCAGATATGATTAATCGTTGTCTACACCGACTAAAATTGAAGTAAAAAATTGTTGTCAATATATAATGAAATCATGAAAGTTCTCAGTCAAAGAAGTAGGTAAAATAAAAACGATGTCTGAAGGTTCGATCACAATCTCCAATAGGAAAAGAAAATAAAAAAATAGAGGTTGTCATACAATCGATAACTGTCAATAAATAATTCCAAATCACAGTCATGACTAGTTTAAAAAAAAACACTTTCATTCAAGTGGACAACGCTGAGATTTCTCCATTCAAGAGCTGGGAACTGTCATGGAAATCATAGAGAATAAAATACCCTTCGAAACCACAAAGGTGATATAAAAACACATAGGGTATTAAGGTGATCGCAGAAAGAAAGATAAACAATACGCAATGGTATTTAATCGGAATAAGGCGCAATACAATCAATCAAATAGGAACAATCAACAGGGGTAGATAGCTGGGCAAAAACATCCTTCGCTGATCATCCACACACAAAAAAATAGGGCATTAGAATCTATAGGTCTCTATGCACCGATGTGACGATCGTCAATTCAGCTCCTGGCCAACTGCTCAAGCATCGACTGATGATCTAGGGATGAGGACGAAAGATAAAACACAATCTCTTCATAATAATCAATAAAACAAAACAAAACAGTCATAGCAATCAAGGGTCAGGTTGCCAAGGAAATATATTCAAACAACGAGCGTAAAGCTATGATGACTTTAAGTTCTAGATTAAAAACACTGAGTAAAACACATTTCTTTACATAATAGAAATACAGTAATAAAAACGCAAGAAAAATAATAATCTACCATTCAAATAAACACATGCGTACCGTATCCCAGGGTGACAACTCTGAGTCATTGTCCCACACATGCTCCGTCCCGTTCGTGCTTGCCGACCGATGTGACTTCACCGGTACCTCCTAGCCAACACTAGGGGTACTCTTCTTCCCCCTAAGCCCCCCCAAGATGCAAAGGGGCCATGCACCCTACACCAAATAACATCTAGCAACCAGATCGCCTCGCAAGGTCGAGCTACCACTCGTTACCTGAGATGGGTATCCCAACTCCCACAAGGTAAGTCATTCAAGACAAAACTTCTACAGCATAACATTACGCATGAAATATGATCCCATACTCCTCCTCCTCCATCCTTTTTATAGGGTTTCTAAGTGATTTCTTTCCCAAATTCCCATTTAATGTAATTTCCATTAATTTAATTCAGAAAATCCCTCCCCCGTACACATGTCATTGTTGGCCCTTGACTAAGTTTTGAAGATCCTTGGTCATGTTTTACCTCTTTTGGGACTTCAACAGGCTGGTCGAAGGCAAAGCACAAGTCGAAGCGGAGATCACGATATCTCGACCCCTTTTTAGGGAATTGTTTGGATTAGGGTTTATGTAACGGGTACGGGATGTCGGCCCATGGGTTTACCCATGTTTAGGCCCATTTCATAATGTATAAATAGAAATCTAGGCGATGTAAGTAACAAAATATGGGTGTGATGCTAAGTGAAAGTAAATGTAAGAGGCTTTGTCCATAATGTATGTTGAGACTTGCAGAGCTAAGTGAAAGTCATCTATGGTTCTTTGTGTATAGACTATGAGAAGCTTTGTCCTTTAGCCTAACTCGGGGAAGGAGGATTTGGTGAGGTGTGTGCAGATCTCCTGTCCTTTGTGGAGTAAGGTTTTGATGCTTTGTGCCTGTAAGAAGTTTGACATAATATAATAAAGAAGAGAAGAGTTGGTGGACGTAGACCCACACTGGGGTGAACCATGTATATACTGTCTTATGGTTGTTCTGTGCATTATGGTTATATGTTATTGATGTGATTTATTCTTAATGCTGATATATTTATGTATGATGCATCTGGTATGATAGCTTAGTTCTTGGTAATGTGAATGAATGTTATATCTAATCTATCTCTCCATGCTAAGTGCTTAGATGTGTTATATCTTGTTGAATACTGCGTTTCTCTGTAATTAGGGTTTATATATGTGATATGAATAAGGGTGAATGATAACTGCTAAGTGATTGTTAAAGTGTTGTAATCACAGATCTGTGTCCCATCTAAGGTTGCAGACACTCAAGTCCTGTAACCACCCTTGCCTCTACCTCAGGTGAGACTTCATCTGCTTCACAGGTGTTGTCGAAAGGGTCGGTAGTTATGGTTTTGTTGGTGCGATGTTGAAGTGTTGAATCCTAGGTCTACCCCTATGCCAACAAATGGCTCTGTTGTCAGGACCTGAAACTGTGATTGTTGGGAACTGAAGAAAAGAAATCTCTGTGCATAGATCTATACTTTAGTGTGCAGTATTGACTTGCGAAGCTTTGTGCTGAGAAGAGAAGTTCGATCTGAAGAAAAGAGGTAAGATATTGAATCTTTGTGCTCTAAGAAAGGTAAGATAAGTGAAATTTTTTGTTTGGAAAGAATGAATGTAGGTATGTTTGATAAATTTTGTCCTAGTTTGAAAACTAGGGTACAGTTAGAAGAAAGAATATTTGATATGAATAGATCTGATAGAAGGAATGAAAGATATGTTATTCCTATGCATAGAAAGAATGTTTGGACTAAGTACAAATGGATGCAGGATCCTAGAAATAATTTTTTCCAGGTTAGTTACTGTGATCCCAGTGCACAGTATAGGAAAGGTTGGGGATAATTTAAGAGAAAGAGAGGATTAACCCTTTGTTACAGTTGTAGAAGACTAGTACATCTTGCTAAGGAATGACCTGGTAGTGGACCTAGTTGTCTTTGTTGTAAAGATATGGACCATGAAGTTCTGGATTGTCCTAGAATGATTGATAAAGTTGAAAAGATGAATATGAAACAAGAAAATTATGAGACAGGCCAAGAAACTAAGGATATGATAGAACCCTAGAAAGAATCAGAGACTATATTATTACAGATGAAAGAAACCTTGAATGATCACAAAAATATCAACTTATCAAATGTCTTAAAAGAGAAAGAGTACATAGAAACACGAATAGGAGACTTCGACATAGACTGTGTCCTGCATGAGGAAACATAGGTGAATATCATGACAGAAAGAACTTGGGAAATTTTGGGAAAGCCTGCTATGGTTCCTTCATTAGGAGGAATAGGATTATTTAGAGAAAAGTTGATAACCCTATGTGGAATACTTACCCAAACATCTATGAGTGATCATGGCACTTCAACAGAAGAATAATTTGAGATCGATAAGTTTGTTGAGAACAACACACCATTTTCTATCCTGCTAGGAAAAACTTGGATTGAGAAAGATCATATGCAAAGGAAACAAGAAGAGGAGGATCTAGAACAAAAAAGGAAAGAACTAAAAGATTTCATGGATAGGAGAATAATGCACTTACTGGAAGAACAAGATAACCAATCAAGGCTACTAAAGACCAAAGATATGGATGTTGAAGTTGAAAGGACAAAGGAAGACTGGAGACACCAGTCTATACAAGAGAGTAGAGCACCTATTCCAGAAAGAGAAGAAGTATTACCCTTGAAGCCTATGAAAGATCCTCCACAGTGTGAAGTTATCATGCCAAGAGGAGATAAGAATGATAATGGAAAGCAGAAAACAATGATTCAGATCACAGGTAAGAAGGCCAGAAAGCTCAGTAAGAAGAGGGAAAAGTTTGAAAAATTGCAAGAAGTTACAGAGAATACTTCGTAGAAGAAAGGTTTCCAGAACTCGAACTTCACCAGAATATCAATACAACACAGATTGTCACTTCGCCATGACGAATCAATATGACCATTGGAGGCAATATGACCATTCAATCGACGCTCCCGAGTGGTTAGGAAAGCAGTTATGGCCCAAAAGTTCACCATTGGACCATTGGGACCGCGCCATAATGGATGGAATTGCATTGAATAAGGCTTTGCAACCTGTTGAAAGAAATCGTTACGACAATATCTATTTATCCCGTTGATCATTGCATCGAGAACACTTTTTCCAATTGTGATTATCCGAGCCCATAGAGAACTAGTTGATTTTGGGTAGTGATCATTGAGACCTTGCCATCCATTATGTTACATTGAGTATTGTTCACCGACCTGAGATATCCGATCTCGAGTGTGCATGTTGGATGCAATTAGTGCAACATAAAAATCCTTCAAAGATATTCTAATATACCTCATGGCCGAGAAGGTGATGTCCGCAAGCATCCAAGCCTCATCGATGCGAGGAGTGCAAGCCTCCCCGTCGAATGCTCGTGGATCTGGACCATCATGAGCTGCGATCGAGAAAATAACCAAGCATCGTGATGACTTGGAAAATGTGAAGCTAATTCCATCAATCCTACTCGACTACATCCCACCCCTGGCCGGTGTGGTGAGTCGTGACAATGTCCTGAAGGACTTCGACTACACAGTCATCAGTGTGTGCCTCCCAAAGGGAATACAAGTAGTCAAACTATAGTTGGAGAGGATTCCAACCTTGAAGATCACTGACTATAACCTAGGATACTGCAAGAGAAATGGTATGATCGCACCTCACAAATATTTGACCAAGGCCAAGGGGAATAAGTTGAAGATAATCCCCTAGCCATGGACTATGGACATTGTGAGGTCCATTATCTTGAACGTAATGAAGATACCACATTTTGGAAGGCACCAGGAGGTTAACGTGTGTGTTAATCTCATGTTGTCATGCTTCCATGGAGGGTATCTATGGTTAGATAGACGCATTACCATCAGTTTGACGATGATCCATAGGATCATCAGATTGAGCATGCAGGGACCAAACCCACAAGAATTTTATCCAAGGAAGGCTGCAGACCGCACCCTGGCATAGAAGATCAAAGACACCTATGGCGATGTAGATAAAGGGATGTGAGGCTACAAGGTAGACTCCATTTAGAATGGCGTAGTGCACCTTGATTTTCAGTTGATTGCTGGTAAGCTAGTCCGAAAGAACATACCCAAGCAGGTCACAGGGTTTGTCGTTGACCTTGCAGGAAAATACGTGGAAGGACTACAGATGAACTGCGCCAATTTCCTATTCAATAAGTTAGAACTGGATTGTCACAAAGATCAGGATAAGGGCTATGCATTCCATTTTAGTTGTTGTCGATCCTCATCGCATTCACTGCTTGGGAGATGTCGGAAGGTGAGACCTTCCCTGACATTGAGTCGTTTGAGCCACTAGCTGCGAAGTTCACCACGTTCTGGTATTCAAGCAATATGGGGAAATAATGATAGTGGAATGTAGTATTCCATACCTACTACCTACATTTAAAGAGGTCTATTGAGTCTTTCCCTTGTATGATGTCGAACACCCTAGATAGGTTCAGGCCCCTTATGAAGTTCCACACAGATAGGCATTTTATTTATATTACTGCACGCGTGCAGACGAAATTAAAGAAGAGCTTCAGTTCTACTATAAGCTCACAAAGGAGGACCTGTAAGAAATCACTAAGGAATGGCTTGCATATTTCCTTATACCAGTCAACTAGGAATCACTGTCCGACCCCAATCTCATTGGAAGTCTGGTGGTTACTCGCGAAGAGTATGATGCACCCAACAGTACAAGGAAGAAAAAGAAGGAATATGTACAGGAAATACACAACACATCAAAAGAGAATGCATCAGATTCACCTAGCGGAGGAGGAGACGACGAAGTGGACAAAGAAGAGAAATAAGGGGAAGTAGATAACCAGAACCAGGGCGAAGTAACACCACCTAGGAACCCCCTTGAAGAGGCAGAGACATTCAATGAAAAAAAGGTTTTCACGATGAAACCTACATCACGGAAGAAGTCCAAAGAAATTAAGCCAAAGTTTCTTATTGTACTCATGGTCGATGACTTTGACGTCATTATCGCAATTGCATCAGATGCCTCAGAATATATTTTGCAGATAACTAAAGACAAACAAGAAACCATGTATGAAAGGATTGAAGAAGAGATTAGAGGAGTACAACAAGCCCTTCACTCCATCTATGTAGTGTCCACTGTGACCCCACCACCAACAAAACTAGAGCTCGGAGATGAGCCTGCCCAACTCCACAGAATAGCTGCTGCAACCGAAGCTCACCTTCGTTGCGTACAGGAAGAAAAATAACTTGCCATAGTGGCCCAGAAGCAAGAACAAGAGGAAATCATAGAACAATGTCAAGTTGTGTAACAAGAGAAGGATGACCTCCAAATCAAGTTCGAAGAGGATAGAGCGTAGATCCAACAGGAGAAAGAACAACTGCTCACAAAGGAGGTTGGAGTTAAAGAAGCAATCCGCAGAGCATTTCACTCTGTGACAGGCTTAGAGAAAATGGAGGAAGATCCGATGGAGAGTGGTGAAGCTTGTTGAATCCATTCAACAACTTCAATAAAGAATAACAGAACTGGAGCTACAAACAGTGTCAAGCACTTTGCAGGAAGTGCAAGACCAAAGAGAAGCAACTTGCCAGAGTGCAGTTGAAAGGATCAAAGCATTATCCATGGAATGCAAAATAGCTAAGCACTCATAGTGTGTAGACTTATGAGCACCTTACCGAGGACCCTGAACTGAAAACATTGGAGTCGCAGCTCCAGGAAGAAAAGAAGCAAGAAAAAACAGTACAAGTGCAGTTAAATCCATCTTCAGTGGTCGAGCAAATGAAAATATCCCAAGAACAACGCACAACTCAACAACAGGTACATGCCATACAAAGAAAAGTCATTGAAGTGACTCAAAAGCTCCAGCCAGTCCAGGATGCAACTTGCCTACTTTTTGAGGAGATTGAAGGTCGAGGAGAAGATCTGGAATGAGTAGTCACTTTGGTAGAACAACACTTACAGGGACCTGTGAACGAGGCAGTTATTCAAGAGTTCGTCAAATAAGAGGCCTTGGCACAACAATAGGTTGAAGCAGCTCGAGCCAAGATCGAGGCTTTTGAGGCAGAGTTACCCAAACTAGAGTGACTCGGGATGAGTCACGGGTGAGTGTTAGGGGCCTGTTGGCCCTTGACCAAGTTTTGGAGTTCCTTGGTTATGTTTGACCTCTTTTGGGACTTCGACAGGCTGATCGAAGGCGGAGTGCAAGTCGAAGTGGAGATCGTGGAATCTCGGCCCCTTTTTAGGGAAAATTTTGGATTAGGGTTTATTTAACAGGTATGGGATGTCAGCTCATGGGTTTACCCATGTTTAGGCACATTTTGTAATGTATAAATAGAAATCCAGGCGATGTAAGTAACAAAGTATGTGTGTGATGCTAAGTGTTAATTATTGTGATAACTGCAAGTAAGTGTAAGAGGCTTTATGCATAGTGTATGTTGATACTTGCAGAGCTAAGTGCAATTCATCTGTGGTGCTTTGTGTACAGATTGTGAGAAGCTTTGTGCCATAGCCTAACTCAAGGAAGGAGGATTTGGTGAGGTGCATGTAGATCTCATGTCCTCTGCGGAGTAAGGTTTTGATGTTTTGTGCCTATATGAAGCTTGACAGAAGAGAAGAGTTGGTGGACGTAGCCCCACACTGGGGTGAACCACATATATCCTGTGTTATGGTTGCTTTGTGCATTACGGTTATATGTTATTGATGTTATTTATGCTTAATGTCAATATATTTATGTATGATGCATCTGGTATGATATCTTAGTGCTTGTTAATGTGAATGAATGTTATATCTAATCTATCTCTCCATGTTAAGTGATTAGATGTGTTATATCTTGTTGAATATTGTGTTGCTCTTTAATTAGGGTTTATATCTACGATGTGAATAAGGGTGAATGATAACTGCTAAGTGCTTGTTAGAGTGGTGTAATCACAGATTTGTGTCCCAGCTAAGGTTGCAGACACTTGAGTCTTGTAACCAACCCTTCCTCTACCTTGGGTGAGACTTCATCTGCTTCACAGGTGTTGTTGAAAGGGTCCATACTTAGGGTTTTTTTGGTGCATTTTTGAAGCGTTTAACCCTAGGTCTACCCCTATGCCAACAGTCACCCATCCCCCTAGTTGCACTAGAAATTAATTTCATTAATTATTTAATTATTCCTATTTCCCTCACCCAACAAAAGCATTCCTAAAATCGCTCCTTGGTGTCCCCATATTCCCTTACACATTTTAAATGACTTATGCCCTTACTAAATTACTATTTGAGTTCAATTTTAGAAGGTTCTTAAGGCAAGATTCCTTACTATGTCAGACATTCAGATTTTTCCTTACCCTTCCCTTTTTCTTTATTTTTCCCCTTTTTCCCTTAGTTTCCTATTTTTTTAAGTTTCCCTCTTTTCCCTTCTTAGCTAAAACTCAAATTAGCAAGTGTAGAAAAATCACCTTTTACCCCTTTTTCTTTTCAATTAATAAATTTTAATTAGCATATTTAGAAAACAATCATTTTTTTTTAAATTATACCCCCAAAGTAATTTGATTTTAATAAATTAATTGAATTTCTTACCCCCTTCTCGTCACATGTTTAATTATGATTATGATTATTATTTTTTTTATCACAAGTATCACTTAGACCTAGATTTTAATTTCCTAGGTTGGGCGACATTTTTATTAGGGAAAATGTTTTTTTTATTTTTTTATCTTACTTATCACGTCATTCATTTTAAGGCCGACTAGGTTTATTCACTTACCTGTTGAAATCACAACATGTCCTTTAGGATGCACTAGGTTCTCCAAGGGTGCCACTCACCTTTTTTTGTTCTCCTTGCGTGACGTGCCCTTCAGGATGCACTACGTGCTCCAAGGGTGCCACTCGCCTCTTGAATGACTTGGTAGACATCAAAAACCCCTGGAGTCAATACTCCGCCAAGATTTCTTGTGGGAAACTAAGGGCCTCTAAGGAATAAGGCCCCTGCCTTATTGTGCGTCCTTTAGAATCATCGTGAGCGACTGTCACAGTATTCCCTCATGGCATCGTGGATATTCTCAAAGTAGGTAATCGTTAAAATATAGTTCGAGTCGTGGCGGGAGTGCTAGTAGGTTGTGGCAGGGCTAGTGTCCACACCTCTCCCTCAATGTCTCTGGTTGTCGTGCATGATCCCTCTACTCCACATGTGAGTCTGGTGGGAAAGCTATCTTCAGCCTGCATCATCAACGAATCATGTCAGCAAAATAATCAATCATCATAACATCTAATCAGCTGTACACATTTCATATCTACAACAATCAACCCCAATAGTTCACTCCCTGACTCAATCCAGAGTCCAAGGGGTTTCATCGATGCCTCTGCATCCTAGAGGCCCAAAGTCTTGCACACTCAGGAGAACCCAGTCAATAGCACATGTCTATATAAATACACAAAATAACATATAATCAACTCCACAATTCCTCATAATAATAATCAAATGGCCAATAGTATAATAATCTAGATCACTTGCAAGAAAGTGTCCTCAAAGAATAAGTTCGTTCAGTGCGTGCAAGAGAGGGATGTTACATACACCCCCTCTTGGTCTAAAATTTGTCCCGAAGTTTCACAGTATATAAGTGTTGAAATAATGTGTATCATAGTATCATAAGTCTATCTATAAAACAAAAATGGAAACTGTTGGTGCATATCATATGCGTCCTCCCAGGTCACCGAGTGCGGAATATAGTTGTCCCACTAGACCTTGACCTAATCTATTGTTCAACGTCATAGTTGTTGAATCCAATGATCCAGGATGTGGATTGGCTCAACCATGAGATCCACCTCATCTGATACCTGCAAGGAACTCATGTCAATAACATGTGTAGTATCACAGATATAATGTCTTAAAAAAGATACGTGAAAAATATCGTGCATATGCCTCAAAGAATCAGGCAAGGTTAGTCGATAGGCCACATGCCCCTTCCTCTCCACAATCTCAAAATGTCCCACAAACCTAGGAGAGAGCTTGGCTCCCTTTCCAAACTTGATCGAACTCTTATGTGGTTTTACCCTCAAGAAGACTCGATCGCCAACTTTGTAACTACGGTCAACATGGCGTGTATCGGCATAACTCTTCTACCGATCCTGTGCTTCTTTGATCCTTTGTCTTATTGTTTTCATTTGATCTTCCATTTATTGTATCGCTTCTGGTCCCACCAGGACCCTATCCTCAAGCTAGTCCCAACTCAAAGTCGTCTAACAGAGTCCCCCGTAAAGAAACTCGAAAGGCGCCATCTTAATGGTGCTTTGATAACTATTGTTATATGAGAATTCTACCAGTGGAAAGAATTCTTCCCAATGCTTATGTTAGTCCATCACGTACATGCACAACATATCTTCCAAGATTTGGTTTGTTCATTTGGTCTTCCCGTCAATCTCTGGGTGATACGCAATACTAAAGTTAAGTTGGGTCCCCAAGGCCTCTTGGAAACTAGTCCAAAATCATCCAATAAACACCGATCCTCGATCAGATATAATCCTCTTAGGTACGCCATGCAGCCTCACAATATCACTAATGAAAACTCTAGCTATGTCAGGTGCCTGATATGTCATACGCACAGGAATAAAATGAGAACTCTTCATCAGAGTGCATAATACCACAAAAATTGAGTCATGTTTCCTTGCCGTTAGTGGAAATCCAACAATAAAATCCATTGAAATGACCTCCCATTTCGATTATGGAATAATGTGTGGTTGTAGTAGTCCTATTGGATGTCTATGTTCAGGTGCCTGATATTGAAGACTTCATAGTCCTAAAAGAGTTTGAAAATGTATTCAAGGGAACACTAGGATTTCCACCTAAGAGAGATATTGACTTTTCCATCAATCTGATGACTATAAAAACTCCCGTATCTAAGAATTCTTATAGGATGAGTACACCTGAACTGAAGGAATTACAAATTTAGCTTGAAGATATTTTGAATAAGGGATATATACACCCCAGTGTGTCACCTTGGGGTGCCCCAATATTGTTTGTAAAGAAAAAGGATGGAACTTTGAGAATTTGTATTGACTTCATGCAGTTGAACAAGGTAACTGTGAAGAACAAGTACCCTTTGCCTAGAATAGATGACCTCTTTGATAGGTTGAAAGATGTAAAAATATTATCCAAGATTGATCTCGAGTCAGGATATCATCATGTAAGAATTAAAGAAGAAGACATGAGCAATACTTCTTTCAGAACAAGGTACGACCATTATGAGTTCACATTGGTTCCATTTGGGTTAACAAATACACCAGTTGTTTTCACGTGTCTCATGAATGGTGTATTATGGAATTACTTGGATAAGTATGACATTGTATTCTTGGATGATATTTTGATATATTATAAATCTGAATAAGAGCATGAGAAACAATTGAGAATGGTGTTACAGATATTAAGTGAGTGTCAGTTGTATACCAAGTTGAGAAAGTGCTCATTTCACTAGAAGCAAATCCATTACTTGGGCCATATCATCTCCAAGTAGGGGATAGAAGTAGATTCAAAAAATATAAAGGCCATTAAGGGATGGCCTACACCAAGGAATGTCTCGGAAGTGAGGTCATGCATGGGCCTTGCAGGTTACTACAAAAGATTCATTGAAGGGTTCTCAAATATTTCACACCCAATTAATTCCTTATAGAAGAAAGGTGTGAAGTTTGAGTGGACACAATATTGTGAAAGAATTTTCCAACACTTGAAGAATTTATTAACAAGTTCTCCAATACTAAGGATTGTTGATCCAAATGAAGATTTCATTGTATGCACGAATGCATGTAATAAGGGACTTGGTGGAGTCCTTAGTCAGAATGGGTATGTAGTGTGGTATGGATCAAGGAAGCTAAAGGAGCATGAAAGACATTGTGAAACTCATGATTTGGATTTGGAAGCCATAGTGCATGCATTGAGGATGTGGAGGCACTACCTCATGGGGAAATTATTTGAGTTGAGAACATACCATAGTGGTCTTAAATACTTGTTTGGACAACCAACTCTGAATACTAGACAAAGCAGATGGTTAGATTTCATCAGTGAGTATGACTTTGACATAAAACATATCAAAGGTAAAGAAAACAAAGTGGCTCATGCACTCAACCGGAGAGTGCATGAGATGCATGCTACAACAATTAGCATGTGTCAATCAGATTTGAAAGATAAAATAATAAAATATGCAAAATCAGATCAGAAGTATATGGAGTTAAGGGAAAAACTTCAGAAAGGTAAATTATAGAAGAAAGTTGAAGACTATAAGTTGGAAGATGATGATATTCTTATATACAGAGGCGAAATTTATGTGCCAGATTCATGAGAATTGAAAAATCTGATATTGGGAGAAATGCATAATGTACCTTATGTTGGGCATCCGGGTTAACATAAAACTATTATTGTTGTCAAGAGCCAATATTATTGGCCAGGCATGAAGAAAGAAGTTGTTGAGTTTATTGCCAAGTGTTTGGCATGTCAAAAGGTCAAGGTTGAGCATAGACATCTAGTTGGTTTGCTACAACCATTTCCCATTCCTTAGTGGAAGTGGGAAGTGGTAACAATGGAATTTATCACTCAGCTACCAAGAACTAGCAAGTAGCATGATTATATCATGGTAGTGGTGAAAAAGCTTACCAAAGCTACCCATTTTATTCCAGTAAATCTTACTCACAAGGCATCTAACATAGATGATGTTTATTTGAGAGAAATATCTCGATTGCATGGAATTCCCAAGACAATTGTGTCTGACAAGGATCCAAAATTTACCTCAAATTTTTGGAAGGGATTGTTCAAGGGATTTGGAATAAATCTGCATTTTAGTACAACTTATCATCCAGAGTCGGATGGATATACAGAAAGGGTGAATCAAGTAATAGAAGATATGTTAAGTATGTATGTCATGGATAAACCATTCAAGTGGGAGGATTATCTACACTTGGTAGATTTTTCTTACAATAATGGGTACCAAGCATCCCTGACGATGAGCCCATTTGAGGCACTCTGTGGAAGAAAATGAAATACACTAGTCAGCGAGGACAACCCAATAGACCACATAGTAGTTGGACCAAAACTACTCACAGAAATGGAAGAACAAATAATGAAAATAAAGAAGAATTTAAAGGTCGCGCATGAAAGGAAAAAAATCTATGTTGATAAAGGCATAACTCACAGGGAATTTAATGTGGGTGATCATGTGTTTCTGAAAGTAAATTCCAACAAAAGTTCCCTTAAGTTGGGAAATTGCTCAAAGTTGGAAGTGTAATTTTGTGGGCCATTTGAAATCGTGGAAATGATTGGGCCCATGGAATACATGATTGTGTTTCCTGCATGAATGCATATTCATAATGTATTCCATGTATCATTAATTGAAATATATGTGCCTAATACTAATCATGTCATTGATTTGAATGTGATTCAGGTGGAGCAAGAAGGAGGTTTTCAATTGAATTCAGTGTGCATATTGGATCAGAGGATCAAGCATCTCCGGAATCGAGCTATAGGGATATTAAAGGTCCAATGTGTTAATGTTTATGCCATTATTATAGTTCTTTGCATTTCATAAATATAAGAGCATAATAAGAACAATATCACTGAGAAATACACATCCACAAGAGACACAACATTTATCCTGGGAAACCCTCTAGGGGAAGAAAACCCAGCAAAAACTTCCTTATCATAAATAGCTTATACAATGTTCAAGAGATA